>OLKM01002579.1:56505-63170 GCA_900291075.1 Melanogrammus aeglefinus
TTCTTTCAAAGAAAAAGCGAGCATTGCAAATATATACTTTTCTTTTTTACGATTAAAATGTCAACATGGCAGCACACGCAGTGTTTAGAGTTTGCCTTAAGTCCGTGTCAACCAAATTTTGCTTTAGTTAATCATTGATAATCTTCAAATAAAATACCAACTTCAAAAATATAAATATTTGTCATTTATAGAAAATAAGTCGTTTAAAATCGATAATCAGGTTTGGATGGAAAAAATCTGAGTTTATGTCCATCTTCTGTGAGCGATCAGCACAGGAAAGTGAGATGGAGAGATGAGACAGAGCGAGAGACAATCGTTTAATTTGTAAAAGTATTTTTACATAATTAAACATAAATAACAACATAACATGAATGTCTACTCATTTATTTTGTTCTAAGTAGACACACCATGCAAAATAACACGATAAAAGAACGATTGAAAGACTATAAACCCTTGAAAAACATAATTTTAGCAGATTTATTTTTCATTAGAACTTTAACAAATTCTAATTATTTTAATTCTTTCATTGAAGAACAAAAACATGAATTTTGAGGTAAATATGCTCTGGGCTCAAAGTGTGGTCCAGGGTTCTAGGGGTCATCAGTGCACATGTGATGGAGGAATCCACAATACATGTAGGGGCCGTGGTCTCAGTAGCCCTCCACAGTAAGCAGGGTGCTAGCGTGATTGAGGAATAGATATTCAAGTTTACGTGCATGAAATCTGGTTGTGTTAGTCAAGATTATGCTCAAATAATATATTTAAATCCCCTGTTAAAAAATAACCTTCAATTCTGTAAATTCCTGGGTTACTCCCATAAATTCCCATGGAAAGTTTCCAATTTTGAAAATTCCCAGAATTTTGCAACCCTACCCACACCCCTCCCCACCATCCCAGCCAATTCACACAGAGAATCTACGTGCACGCGTGCGTGCGTGCGTGAGTGCGTGTGTATCAGACCCACTTAGTGCACTGCGCTGGAAAATGAGTTCCTGTAGAAGCGTGCGTGCGTGTGTGCGTGCGTGCGTGAGTGCGTGTGTATCAGACCCACTTAGTGCACTGCGCTGGAAAATGAGTTCCTGTAGAAGAGTTGATTGATAACAAAAGGTCTTGGCTGATTGGTATGTGTGTGTGTGTGTGTGTGTGTGTGTGTGTGTGTGTGTGTGTGTGTGTGTGTGTGTGTGTGTGTGTGTGTGTGTGTGTGTGTGTGTGTGTGTGTGTGTGTGTGTGTGTGTGTGTGTGTGTGTGGAGCAAGGACTCTAGGAGAGAGCAGGAGAGTCATGACATTAGGCAGCTATCTTTCAGCTGTTTTTCCTCTGAAACCCAAATATGGTCAAGATACCAGGATCCCCCCCCCCCCCCCACACACACACACACACACCACACACACACACACACACACACACACACAAACACACACACACACACCAGTAGTATCAACATGCACACAAATCAATGTGATAAAGTTCAAACTAACCAGTGTCAATATTGAAAACGCAAATGAAACCTGCAAACACAAACACGCAAACACAAACGCAAACGCAAACGCAAACGCACACACACACACACACACACACACACACACACACACACACACACACACACACACACACACACACACACACACACACACACACACACACACACACAGGTGTTTGTTTACAGGCAGAACAAACAAATCCTGCTACGGGGCTGTTCACGGCTCCACGAAGACAACACTAACACCGATGAAGGACAACAGAAGAGGAAGGTTCACTCCAGATCACGCACTGCTTTCTACAGAGTGCATCGCTGGGTACCCCCCCCCCCCCCCGCCACACTCACACTGAAGGGGGGGGGCGCGCACGCACATGTGGTCAGGCTCCTCCGCCGGAGGAGGAGGAGGAGAGAGGAGGGGGAGGAGAGAGGAGAGAGAGACTCAGGTAACGGGAGGGAGAGAGAGAGAGAGAAAGAGACACACATTAATGAGTTAAACATCAGAGAGAGACACACACACACACACACTAACAAGATGTTTTCTATTGTGTTCGCACAATAAAGAACGGAGAAAGAGAGAGAGAGAGAGAGAGAGAGAGAGAGAGAGAGAGAGAGAGAGAGAGAGAGAGAGAGAGAGAGAGAGAGAGAGAGAGAGAGAGAGAGAGAGAGAGAGAGAGAGAGAGAGAGAGAGAGAGAGAGAGAAAAGGAGAGGAGGTGATACAGGAGAGTAGAGGAGGAGGGTAAAAACAGCTTTTACCCGTTCTTCTCGGGGAGGGCGAGAGACAGGCCTGTCAGCAGACAAGACAACTTGTGGGGTGTGTGTGTGTGTGTGTGTGTGTGTGTGTGTGTGTGTGTGTGTGTGTGTGTGTGTGTGTGTGTGTGTGTGTGTGTGTGTGTGTGTGTGTGTGTGTGTGTGTGTGTGTGTGTGTGTGTGTGTGGCACCTATAGGAGCTCTGAGGGTGTGTTGTGGGTGCTGGCCCATGTATCTTTCATGTGTCAATGTAAACGCACCAAGGGAGGGGGGGGGGGGTGGAAAAGGGAGAATGGGAGGGGGGGTGAGATGGAGGAGTGACAGACACCCTCTCCTCTCTTGACAAGTCCCAGCGGGCAGACTGTGTGTGTGTGTGTGTGTGTGTGTGTGTGTGTGTGTGTGTGTGTGTGTGTGTGTGTGTGTGTGTGTGTGTGTGTGTGTGTGTGTGTGTGTGTGTGTTGCAGTAACTCCAGCATCGCAGTCGAGTATAGAGGAAAAGAAGAAGTAAAAGGGGAAACCACAGAGAGCCAGTGTTGTAGCTCCAAGACCAGCAGGTCCATACAGCAGACGCTAGCAGGTTACTGCACTGCTTACAGAGCATACTAATGGGGCACTCTAATAGAGCCGGTTAAATGAGCACGCGGGTAGAGCACACTGATAGAGCACACCCATAGAGCACACGCATAGAGCACACTAATAGAGCAGACTAATAGAGCACACTAATAGAGCAGACTAATAGAGCACACTAATAGAGCACACTAATAGAGCAGACTAATAGAGCATACTAATAGAACACACGGATAGAGCACGCTACTAGAGCACACTAATAGAGCATGCTAATAGACCAGTACAGCATGCTAATAGAGGACATGAGTAGAGCATGCTAATAGAGCACACTAATAGAGCATGCTAATAGACCAGTACAGCATGTTAATAGAGGGGACATGAATAGAGCATGCTAATAGACGTTTAACCTCTCCCTGCAGCTTCACTGAAGCGATGCGCGGACCGGTAATGAGTCACCTGACTCCACTGCCCCTCTTAGTTGAAAAAAATGTATTTACTGCTACCACCACGTCTACAAACAAACAAAAAAGGACATCAAACCCATTCAACCGGAAAATGAATTCTGCTGCACGTGCTCACGACAATCAATTAGGCGCCGTGTGAGTTTGGTTTCCATGTCATTAATCTCTGATGATCTCTCCCAGTAGAGCTCACTGGTTCTCCACCCTCCCGACCCAAACCCTGACTGATCAGGGCTGATCTTAAACCAGAACGACCGCGTTCCGAACGGCCTTGGCCGCCGTCCGTGCCTCCGCCGCGGGGGGCAGATATCGAGCAGCAGTTATCGGAAACACGGACGAGATCGCAGGGTCCGCGCTCAGTGCATACCCAGACTTTCCCGGGAGACTTAAGAGCGCTCTCCACACTTAAGGCCGATGTGCTCGCAGAAGGGATTTCCAGTTGCGCCACGGAGATATTCTCCCGGCATTGCGCCGTTGGAGGAAGCTTTCGTAAGGGGATTTTAATAATGGTCTACAGCGGCCGGTCTACGCGGTGTGCGTCTGGAAACTTTAGAGACACGGTTTACAGTTCATCACTGGTGCTGGACTTGTGTGAGTGTGTGTGCCTGAGTGTGTGTGTTCGTTCGCTGTTCACGCACTTAAGAGATCCCGGCCCCCAGCAAAATGATTGGTCGAAAGAAACAAAATCGTGCAACGTTCATCCAGATTTGAGCTCGTCTGCTTTCGGCTTGAGATATGAATCTGATTTATGAGACTAGTAAAACAGTAACCAATCATTTACAACCAGACAATGTGTAACATGCACTAAACTAGATGTTAGACAAAGGATGGTTTTCTGCATGTCGTAATATAAGTCAAGACACACGCACACTCCCTTCCAGCATACAACCAGAGGAACTGCTGTCCGACGCTACTTAGCGCGCTTGTGTTTGCGTTTCACTCGGCCTGATTGTACGCTTGAGTCGCTCAACAGGGAAAACATGATGAAGATGAGGATAACGATGGTGATGATGATTCGCCCGAGTTCACAGGAAGAAACTAGGTTTGATTTTCCAAAACCAAATCAATACTTTTGTCTGTGCCTTCCCTTCAGTGTAAACACATTTATTATACACCATAAACAAAAATAAATCACGATTCTCTGTTCATTTCAACCCCTCTTTCAATCACTATGCAGCTGAATCGAGAGAGAACAAAGCAAAAATAAAGTATTGTAAAGGAAGTGGAGGGCAGAAGAAGAGAGATGAGGAGGAAGGAGAGAGAGCAGCGCAGCCTCGTCCTGATAGGGACTAGCTGGTCTCCGTAGCAATGTGTGTGTGTGTGTGTGTGTGTGTGTGTGTGTGTGTGTGTGTGTGTGTGTGTGTGTGTGTGTGTGTGTGTGTGTGTGTGTGTGTGTGTGCATATGTTAAATTCGAGCAAAACAATTATTTTCCATGATTATTTTCGTGTAATTCTGATTATCTCCTAATTGTAGTCGTCGTGCATCACTGCCTCCACACGAGAGGAACAGGGGGTACGGAGATGTTCTCAGACACACACACAGTCACACACACACGCGCACCCCCCCTCCCCCGCCACCAGCCCTGCTCTGGGGCTGCGGAGGGAGAGGGGGGGAGAGAGACCTTTTGCTGTGTTCCTCCACCTCCTGGTTACTGAGGCTGCTGCGTGGAGCCTTGGGGGGGGGGGGGGGTCGATGCCCGACTGATGGCTGCTGATCCCATTAGCATATCCTCCTCCTCCTCCTCTTCCGAGTATCCATTCTCGCCTCATCCCTCACTGCTCCCCCTCCCTTCCTCCTATCCCCCCCCCCCCTCTCCCTCCTCCCTTGTTTCCTTCTATCCTTCCTCCTTCACCCCCTTACCTTCTACTTCCTCTCCTCCACTATCTATCGTCCCATAACAAGCGGGAGCCAGCGTTCCCCGTCTCAAACACCGACGCTCCCAGCGGCCACGGAGACCGCCCCCCCCCCCCCCCACACCCTCCTGGAACCCACAGGGTGAGGAAGAGGAGCGTAATGAAGAGGAAGAGCATGATAACACACCCTGCGACATGGCTGAACCGAGGACGGACGGACGGACGGAGCCGGCTGGAATGAGGGCGGACCGACAGACGGAGGGTTCAATGACTTCTCTCCCTCCCTCCCTCCCTCCCTTTCCTTCCCGTTTATCTCCCTCCCTCGCAAAGCAATCGCTGGCAGGGGAGTGGGGAGGCAAACAGGGAGGGAGGGAGAAGAGTGGGAGGGAGGGTGTCTTTTTAATTCTCAGAAAGCTTCTGGACAATAAGAGCAGAGTGTCAACCTGCTGACACACACACACAGAGAGAGAGAGAGAGAGAGAGAGAGAGAGAGAGAGAGAGAGAGAGAGAGAGAGAGAGAGAGAGAGAGAGAGAGAGAGAGAGAGAGAGAGAGAGAGAGAGAGAGGCATGCATTATTATTGCAGCTTCATGTAATGGAAAGTGCAATCATTGGGTTGTTGAGTATATCTGTAGAGCAATTGAAAACCAAAACACAAATAAGTGTTTGTGTTGTCATCCGTTAAATGCACGTTAGTGTGTGTGTGTGTGTGTGTGGTCTTGCATCAAATGCGTGTGTGTGTGTGTGTGTGTGTGTGTGTGTGTGTGTGTGTGTGTGTGTGTGTGTGTGTGTGTGTGTGTGTGTGTGATTCACCAGTGTGAGGCTATTTCTGGGATGGATGCTTGAATGGGGTCTGATTCCGAAAAGCTGAAAAACTGAGTTTTCTCTGTGTCCTCAGCTACTGCTGTTATTTCTACACTCCCTCACCCTAGCTCACTAACCCTAGCTTGCTAGCGCAACATAGCCTACCCCAGGTTGCTAACCTCACCTGGCAAACCCTAGATCACCAACCCAACCTAGTTTATCCAGCTCACCAACCCTACCTCACCAACCCAAGCTAGCTAACCCCAGGTGGCTAACCCCAGGTGGCTAACCCCAGGTGGCTAACCCCAGGTGGCTAACCCCAAGTGGCTAACCCCAAGTGGCTAACCCCAAGTGGCTAACCCCAAGTGGCTAACCCCAAGTGGCTAACTCCTCCGACCTAGAAAACCTCTTCCTCATCAAAAAGACGAAATAAACCATCGACCAGCGACCAGGCTACGATACCGTACCACCGTCGAATCGATGGACAATGTCGCTGCAGCGATTGGGGCAGGAAATCGGGCCCAATCCCGCAACATTGTCGACCGGGGCAGCACCCGTGGATGAACCGGAATCACAACCCGGTTTCAAACCCGAAAAAAGAAGAAAACGGTCAAACAAACGGTTATAATCGTTTTTTGATTAAAAAAAAAATCGACAAATCAAGAACATTCGATTAAAAATGTCGTCAATCGCACAGCCCTGCGCTCAGGCTCCTGGGGGGGGGGGGGGGGGGGGGGCGGAAACCGCTGTGGGC
>OLKM01002580.1:0-17500 GCA_900291075.1 Melanogrammus aeglefinus
AGAGAGAGGGTAACCATGAGATGAGAGAGAAGAGAGAGAGAGAGAGAGAACAGTGAGAGAGAGAGAGAGAGAGAGAGAGAGAGAGAGAGAGAGAGAGAGAGAGAGAGAGAGAGAGAGAGAGGGGTTAAGAAGCAGATGAGAGGAGAGAGTAAGGTCAAGTCGTAGTAAAGTGAGCAATAAGTAGTGTGTAATTCGGATGTGAGGTTAACAAGACATTTTAAAGAAGATGAACAAAAAGAACCGAAGAGAGAGGGGAAAACTAACACCCTAACAACGCACACCATACCACCACACACAGACATTTACATTCCACACACACTATAACACCAACTTACCAGGGTTAAAGGCAAAACATAGGATTTCTTCAACCTGGATCTTTTTATCCGTCCCCATTTTCCCATCATGGTTCAACGTGTTTTGAAAATTCATCTCACTTTGAGCGAGAACACTGTCACTGTGGTCCGCAAAAAGCCTCCATGTTAGCCTTTGGGGAAAAAAACCCCAGGCCCGTCAACGGGAAGGCCTCTCAAAGTGCTGCGTTGTTTTCCCACTGGCTGGCCTTAGTTGATATAATTGTATGAATGACGCATTTATATACAGCTTTCAACCATATGTGGCGCGCTTCAAAGCGCTTAACAAATGCCAAAAATTCACCCATTCATACACCACATTCCCACACATACGACTCCTATTGCCAACCACGCAGGCGACACCAGCGCAGCTCGTACACGGAAAGAGCAGTCAGGCGGGTGAGGTGCCTTGCTCAAGGACACCTCGACACTTGGCTAGGAGGAGCTGGGGATTGAACTAGCAACCTTCTGGTTACCCGGCTATACATCCTGAGCCTCGTGCTGATCCATATTCTCCCATTTGGGAAGGAATCCCTGCCGAGCGATGCAACTCGTTTCTTTATCCAAGCCTAGTGTTATCGGAAAGATTCGAGTGGAGGAGGTTTGATATTGAAACGACCAATGGGGGACGTTTCCAGGCAAGAAATACGATTTCAGAGTCGACTTTCTCCTTGAGCGTTCTTTCAGCGGACACAAACAGGCCGGATTAAGCGAAAGGGAATGAAGAAAGTAGTATTTCTCTGTGGGGACTCTCTCCATTATGTCAGAATATAATCTCAGCCTGTCAGTGTTAAAAAGGTGGCCTTTTAGAGGACTTACATTGGCTGGGCCCACAAGGATTACACCGGAGAGCGTCATGGATTTTGGCTGCGCCGTTACGCTCAATACTGGGCAGAGTTCAGAAATTGTTGTCCATATTAGTCCCTTTGAACCAATATGATCAAATCATAGAGTCCAGGTTGAAAAAGCCCCAAGCACACGCAGAGTAGAAAAGGCAAACACACACACACTCAGCAAAAGTAACACGTACAGGACTCAGCACAGTAAAATACTAAATCGAGAGTTAATATACCCTATACAAAACCTAGTATTACCACATCTCAAACGAGAAACACTGTGGCAGTTTCCAATACACAATAAGTCTTCCAATAATGACAAACATTTGCATGGTTAATGACCTTAATCGTTAATGACTAATCAATTACCAATCGATAATCGCTTCCAACACAAGAACAACAATCCAAATGATGCCATGCTACCAAAATGGAGGTGGTCATTTGCAAGCTCTATGGCAGTAGCAGAACCTGTGGGGGGGAAGGCAAAAACAAAAAGGTGTTTTGAGGTTGGTTGTTAAGATGACTTCCCCGTTGTGTTACGGAGATAATCTACCGAAGAGCCACGTCTTCTCACAGGTGGCAAGATGGAGGTTTCGTAAGAGGACTTTAATGAGTGTATTTCTACAATGGCTGTTCTGCACAGTGTTGAATAGAAACCTTTACAGACCAACTGCTTTTGTCTCTGGCTCCATGGAGGTATTAGCATCCCCAACGGCTAAAATGTAAATTGACCAGTGCTGTGGGATTCTGCTTACTGTTCGCCACAGATATCTGCCCCCGCACCCAGCAGCATGATAGGTCAAAATGAATATGAAGCAAAGACAAGGGAAACTGCAAATATGTAGTTGTTTCAATATTGTTTGGATACTTTTAGACTTGCAGTCTAAAAGTCACGTCACGTTGAGTCCAAAGTCTCTTTGGAAGAAAGCGTTGTGAAAATGCAAATGTTGTCAAATTGTAATCTTCATCTAATGTGATGTTCATGACAATTAAATGGTAATTTAATGTAGGCTAATGTAGCATCATATAGTTAGTTTGTGTTTTTGTCTTGGACTAGAGAGAGAGAGAGAGAGAGAGAGAGAGAGAGAGAGAGAGAGAGAGAGAGAGAGAGAGAGAGAGAGAGAGAGAGAGAGAGAGAGAGAGAGAGAGAGAGAGAGAGGAGAGAGAGAGGGAGAGAGAGAGAGAGAGAGAGAGAGAGAGAGAGAGAGAGAGAGAGAGACACACACACAGAGCTTTGTGCAAAACCAAGATAGGAAATAACAGCGGACACGCTGGTGGAAATGTGTGTGCATTTGTGTTGTTGCTACCCATCGAGCCGTGAACAATAGATATTATGGGATGAGCCTAGGATCTGTCACGGGCCAAAAAAACATTCCCCTTCATATTTAGTTTCTTTATTTGATCTCCCGACCAGAGAGACCATCCAACACAAACACATAAACTCTTCCCTGTTCCCTCGACGCCGTTCAGGAATGACACAAATAAAACAAAATGATTTGTTGATGCATGGCAGTTAGGGCGCCAACTCACTTTCCCTGGCAGACTTTCAAACAATCGACACTCAACCCATCCAGAGTGAGAGCCGCCCAGTTAATAAAGTCTCCATTACCTTTTTACCTACCCCTTTTTTTTTTCACAAAGCCCCTAAACTGCTAAAGGTAATTTAAAGGGCAAGGAAAAGCTAAAATCACTTTATATAATTGGAAACGGTTCCGTTTGGTCGTCACAAAGTGTTGTTGGACATTTCTGTGTTCTTTCTGACAAAAAATGTTGTTCAACCAGTGAAATTCTCTGTAAAATAAGGGAAGTCAGCTATTTTACCGCTAAAACCTCTATCAGAGTGGTTTTCTATTGGCTGCTCAAGCGAGCAGCTTCACAATGTTTGACCACACCCCCTTGCACCTGCTCCCAAATGCGTCTGCTTTTTTTTCTAAAACCTTTACGACTGTTACGACTTGCTTGGAATGCATAAGTTCTTCTGCTGAACCAGGAATTAAGTCGCCCTTCATTGAATCTCTGGCCATGAACAGAGTACACTTAACAGTACGATACATTGAGCTCAAAAGATAGTGTCTTACGTCTCACACAAAGTCCTACTGCGACGCCGCTCACACACACATGCAAACACGTAGACACACGCGCACACATACATGCATATGCACATTACACACACATACATACGCACATGGAACACATACAAATACATACACACTCACACTCAGACATGCTCACAAATGCATACGCACATGCTCATAGACATGCATACACACACACACACACACACACACACACACACACACACACACACACACACACACACACACACACACACACACACACACACACACACACACACACACACACACACACACACAGACAGACAGAGCTATAAAGGTTACAGGATAAAGAGATATGCTTCCAGCATAGATAGACACTTCAATTGGTGGATGTGCAGCATAAAAGGTCTCACGCAAAATGATAATCTGAGCTGAGAACAGGTCAGTGTAGCATGCTCTTTACCTTGAAGGTAGTTTGGTCATCAACGTGATGTACCTGTTGCGCACACACACACACACACGCACACATACACACACACACAAACACGCAGTTCAAGGGGACAACTATCCTATCCTACCTCACAGGGAGACGGAGAGAAAGATATTTGCTATTTCTCTTTTTCGCACTTTTAAAGAAAGGTTACCCACAATCCGCGGTGGAACATTTAAAATGAATTTGTTGCTAGCATGGGCGCTGTAAGCCATTACCCCAGCTATAACTTTGCAGAAGTTTCATTTCCAGAAATATTGACCCAAATTATTATGTTTGCAGAAATGGGGAAAATAAGCTGTATGTGTCGTTGTTGTTTGTTTTCTTGACGAGGGTAAGCCTGGTTAAGATTCAATTACTGGATGTTTCACTCACAAACACGCTCTTGTAGAAAAGTGGAGACCCGCTGGAACAAGGACGGTTGGCCAACAATTCATTGGGGTCAGCTGACCTCAGGACCGGCTGCGATTGGTCAGCTGAGCTAAGGATGTGCTGTCATTGGTCGGGTGACCTAAGGACTCTCTGTTATTGGTCTGCTGACTTCAGGACTGCCTGTCATTGGTCTGCTGACAGACAAGAGTACATTGGGTCATTGAGGAGTCACTTCAATACTTTGTGGATGATATTGCGTTTTGAGAACAACAAAGAGATGAGATTTGTATTGCTTGGTTACGTTTAATTAAATGCATGAACACACACACACACACACACACACACACACACACACACACACACACACACACACACACACACACACACACACACACACACACACACACACACACACACACACACACACACACACACACACACAGACATTCTTTTTAAAGGCGTCCATTTCCCTGAATGGGTACCCAAGGCTTGAAAGTTCACTTTAATCACCATTCTGAGACTAGCGTTTTTTCGAGGCGAGTTCTTTCAGACGTGAATAAACACACTCGTTTAAAGAGTGACCTCATTCCAATCATCATCAAGGCGGCCATCTAAAAGGAAAACATCCAAAGTAATGTCATTACTGCCACCGAGATGGAAATCTGACCACCTTGTGTGTCGCGTGGCAGTGCCTCGCTCTCTTGCTCTCTCACTGCCGCTGTGGCTGTCTCTCTCTCTCTCTCTCTCTCCTCTCTCCTCTCTCCCCCTCTCTCTCCCTCTCTCTCTCGTCACCGCTCTCCTCTCTCTCTCGCTCTCTCTCTCGTCTCTCGCTCTCTCGCTCTCTCACTCTCTCACTCTCTCACTCTCTCTCCTCTTCTCTATTTCTCTCTCTTCGTCTGTAAAACGTTTTTTTTGTGATTACATTTTTTTCATTTCAAAAATACAAATTAACAGACAAAAGTTCGACATATTTTTAAAATAATAATACACAGAAAAATACACTTTATCTAGTACCCATACTTGCAACTAGATACAGAGAAGTGCATGGATAAAAAAAAAAGAAAAGAAAAAAGTTTGTCTGCAAAACTTGAAGACTGACGAATAAAACGCTAACGCTAAAATCGGATGAATCATTTAAAGCACGGTATTAAACCATGGTTGTGCTAGTGGGATGGTATGCATGCATATGATAGCGCTAGCTCTCGGTCTGGCCAAGTGGAGGTGGTTCAGGGATTGGCTGGGAATAGTCTAACTCTGAAACGTGAGTGAAGGCCCTGAATTGGCGTCCATTTTTTTGTTATACATACACGTCATCGTTGACCATTTTAAATCCGCGGCCAAGGGATATTTTCGGTTTGTTTATTCAAATCGGGTCGATTCCTGCTGCAACCGGGTCAAATCCAACTTTTGTGTCAAATATGTGTTTCAGTTTGGTGGAAATATCATTAAGCATCCGGTTGATTGTCGATGCTGTGAAATCTGTCTAGAAAAAGCGTTGCTACACACATACCTGCCAGAAATAGACAGTATGGACGGAGAGTAAAAATAGACTGCAGTTGTCATGAAAATAAATGTTTGGCAGTTCACACCCCCACTGATAGATAAGGTGTTTACACAGAGGTGTTCATATTAGAAGGTTTTAAGCCAGCAAGTGGCTTGTGTGATGTCCAAGACATTTATGTGTGTGTGTGTGTGTTTGGGTGGGGTGGCCCCTTTTAAGTCCTCAGTGGTGACTTCAATAGGCACAGGAA
This sequence comes from Melanogrammus aeglefinus, assembly GCA_900291075.1. NCBI lineage: Eukaryota > Metazoa > Chordata > Actinopteri > Gadiformes > Gadidae > Melanogrammus > Melanogrammus aeglefinus. The sequence goes on from OLKM01002580.1 coordinate 5,857, forward strand.
GGTCGACACTTTCAAAGTTAGAGGCTTTTAGGGAAGCGCCTAAGTTTTCACTAGGTTCAGCTCCACTGGCACCTGTCATTTACACACACACACACTCACACACACGTACACGCATTAACCCACACACACACACAACAACACACACACACTCACACACACGTACACGCATCACACCCACACACACACACAGACACACACCCTCACACACACATACACGCACGCACGCACACACACACACACACACACACACACACACAGTACTTGTTTACCAAAACTACAGTTAGCTTACTCCAGTGTGTAGTAGTGTGTAGTGTATTCAACATACAAAGTAGTATGTTAAATGTACACAACAGTGCTTTAATGTATCAGTAATATATAACAAACTATTTCCCCCCGGGGATCAATAAAGTTTTCTGATTCTGATAACCTCTTATTTACCGGACATTGGTGTTGAAGTACAACAGAGAGAGAGAGAGAGAGAGAGAGAGAGAGAGAGAGAGAGAGAGAGAGAGAGAGAGAGAGAGAGGAGAGAGAGAGAGAGAGAGAGAGAGAGAGAGAGAGAGAGAGAGAGAGAGAGAGAGAGAGAGAGAGAGAGAGAGAGAGAGAGAGAGAGGTGATACATGGGAGTCTTGTTACGACTTAGCCCAAGGCTCAGGTTTACTCTTTAGTTAGCTTTGAGGGCCACTTTACGAGCTAACACTTAAACAAATAGCCTATAGGGCTCGTACATTGTAAAGTCACATCAGTGCTGGTGGTAATTGTGATTTGCTCATGATTTGTCCTTATGGCAAGACATTGTCGTGTTGGAAACACCTAGGGCGTTCCTCATATGTCACGTGGCGACACAAGGTTTTGAAAAGCAAGGTTTTCGAAAAAAAATATGTATCGTCGACCAAGGAAGTCTGTGATGCCCTCTGATGTTGAAGCCCTACACCGCTGCAAAACCAGGGGCTATCGCCTCATGTGGTGACTCTCTTGAATACTCTTCTACACGTTCTACTCTTCTACATCAAGTGAACAAACCTTGAACCTCGAATTATTCAAAAGCACATTTTACATTTTACAATGAGGGCATTTTTCTTTTATCCAAAAGCGACTTTTACGACATTCATACATACATTCACATCCAACAGCGGAGTCAAACATGCAAAGCGACAGCCAGCTCGTGAGGAGTCATAAGGGTTAGGCTTCTTGCTCATGGAAATCTTGACACACAGAATGAGCCGGGAATCAAACTAGCAACCTTCCGGTTATATATATATATTTATTGTGTATTTTCATTTATTGTGGAAGCTCAGTTGCACATGTGCACCAAGGAATGTTGCTTTTTTTTTAACACAGGTAAACGTTGTAAATGTTAAACGTTGTCTTTGGAATGGTAAACGCACACATAAATGAATGGTCTTTTGTATAACTATTGTGTTTGTTCATACTTTCTCTTTGTGTCCGTCTCTCTCTCTCTTCCTCCCTCACAAATTCTTTCTCTCTTTGTCTCTCTGTCAAGTTTGATTCAAAGTTGCACATTCAATGAATCACCAGCCAACACGTGCTCGCACACAATCCTGCACACATATTTAAACACAGACGCTCACACACACACATACATGCACATGCACACAAACACACAACCACCCACACACGCTCACGCACACATACATGCACCCACACACACATACATGCACACAAACACATGCTCACACACATACATGCACACACACACATGTGCACGCAGACATACTGTATATGCAGCCACACGCATACGTGCACGCACAATGCACACGCACACACAGACACACACGCATGCACACATACATGCAAATGCACAAACACACACACATATGCACACACCCATGCACACACGTGCACATAGCACGTACGTCCTGTGTGTGAGCCGCAACCTTCAGCCTTTTTTGTTTTCTGTCCGCATAAGCGAGACACCGACATTCTCCGTGTCCAATTTGCAGCGGATCGCCCTGAACGAAGATGCCGGCTTTCAGGAGCCACGAAAGATTGAAAAGGATTGGATTTTGTATCAAGCACTCCGCGTGCTTCCATGACTTTAGTCACTTTGGGTCGGCTCCTTGTGATGTAAACAAAAAAAAACTTTGCTTCAGACCACTTCAGTACAACTATTTTCTATTTTGTTTAGCATAGCTTGTTTTGTAGCGGATTAATACAAATACAGAACGCTGGGCCAGAGCCCTCGATCTAGCTCTTGTTTCACTTGAGATGTTTTGCTGACTATCTTCAAGGGGTTGGTTTTACGTGAGAGTCTTATGGATGTAGTTTGTGTGTTTCTACGCCCAAAGACCACAGACTTGCCTGTTCGTCGTCTTACTGATGCCTAATTCAAGATTCAAGATTCAAGAAAACTTTTATTGATCCCCAGGGGGCAATTAAATGAAGGCACGTAGAGAAGACATAACAACAATGACAAACACAACTAAAAATAGATAGAATAAACAAATAAATAAATAAGTTATTGACAATATAAAAACGAAAACAGGTATCTGCCACGAATGTACATCAAATAAACTGCACATAAATGTGCAATGGGATAGATAGACAGGAAATATATATATATATATGATACAGGCAAATCATATATCATATATATGTGCTATGTGATATATATATAATATATATATATATATATATGGTTCACACAGCAAAGTCCACTTTAACATTGCTATGTGCTATGTGCAAATGCGCAATAACAATGATGTTCATCGCTGACAATAACTGTGATTCTGATGTTGAGTTTGATTATGGCTCTAATTCTGATCCTAGGAAGTGTTCATTGAGGTGCGACCCGAGTTAGGTTTCTAGACGTTCTGTATGCTAATCCTAATTTATATGAATGTATTGACATGAAAACATTGAAACAATAATGTACGATTGGATTTCTTAAGAATCAATCAGTCTGCTCGCCCTTTTCTGCTTACCGATTCCTCTTAATCAAACATTTGACCACAGAGCGTTCCCTGAGATCAATTTCTTTAATCAAAAAACTGGACACATGACCGGCACACCTTCACGCGTCGGTGGACTAGCTTGTTTAGCAAGTGTAATAATAACAATGTGCCTTTCCACACACCGAAGGCACTTGACAATAAAATAACAATAACAGCTATGCAGTGTGTGGGCACTCCTGAATGGTTGGTCTCAGTTCATTTAGCACACAGAGCTCGGAGCCACGGAGCCCCTGTGTGTGGAGACTAGCTGGTGGCCAGCCGACGAGGTAATTGGTCTGGGAGGAGACGCACGCAGGGTGGCTAGGTGTGTGTGTGTGTGTGTGTGTCTGTGTGTGTATGTCTTGGGGGAGAGAGATGGAAATTAAATAAACATGATCAGCTGTTGATTTATTTATTAATCAAGCTAAAGCAGGCAACTAATGTTGGTCACCCATGGTCGGTCTTTAACCCCCCCTGTGTGTGTGTGTGTGTGTGTGTGTGTGTGTGTGTGTGTGTGTGTTGTGTGTGTGTGTGTGGTGTTTGTGTGTCATGTGTCTTCTATGTAGGTGTGTGTGTGTGTGTCTGTGGCTGTGTTAGTCTTTGTGTGTGTGAGTGTTTGTGTGTCATTCGCTCCTTCTATCTAGGTAATTGACGTAATGTCTTTCTCCTACCATGACTCTCTCTCTCTCTCTCTCTCTCTCTCTCTCTCTCTCTCTCTTCTCTCTCTCTCTCCTCTCTCTCTCTTCTCTCTCTCTCTCGCCCCAGCCTGTGCTCTGCCTTTTAAACACAAAGTGTCTTTTAAACACAAAGTGTTTATAAGGCCTACTGTTTGGGGACGGTGTTGTTGATTCCCCCACTCTGTTTATATGTGAGCAGTGGTCTTGATGTTTCCTCCAAGATGGACGCTGTGGTTCTCCATATCATCTATTGCCATGTTTACCTTGTTTCCCTGCTCCATGGCACCATGAACAGCTTATCGCATCATCACGTCCTGCGAAGATGATGGTGTGTGTGTGTGTGTGTGTGTGTGTGTGTGTGTGTGTGTGTGTGTGTGTGTGTGTGTGTGTGTGTGTGTGTGTGTGTGTGTGCGTGTGTGTGCGTGTGGTAGTGTGGGGTAGGTGGGGGGGGGGGTTTAGGCAACAGATGAGTGTGAAATCATGCGTAGCGTCCACAGACCTGTCAGCCTCCGGATTAGTCTGGTTTCATCAGTTATGGTTCTCTCCTGTTTACACACGCATGCACGCACACACGCATGTACACACACATGCACATGCACACCTACACACCCATCTACACACAGACACATGGACATGAAGAGACACATACACCTTAATGTAAACACAAAACAGATATACACATGCACACACATGTACAAACACACACACACACACACACACACGCGCACACACACACACACACACACACACACACACACACACACACACACACACACACACACACACACACACACACACACACACACACACACACACACAGACACTGGTTCACCTTCAGTAAACCTTCAGTCACGGAGATGAGCATAATGACCTCTAGGAGTGTGTGAGCAGAATGACAAACCCCACAGTGTGTGTGTGTGTGTGTGTGTGTGTGTGTGTGTGTGTGTGTGTGTGTGTGTGTGTGTGTGTGTGTGTGTGTGTGTGTGTGTGTGTGTGTGTGTGTGTGTGTGTGTGTGTGTGTGTGTGATTGTGTGTGTTGTAGCCGGTCAACAAGCACCTCCCCCTCACTATCTTCACCCAACGAGTCATCTCACTTCACATATTTCACTATTCTGTGATTTAGAAGTGACTATCGCATATGCTGCAGAACTGGGGGGTTCAAACGCCGAAACCTTTGGCTAGGATGTTCCTCAAACGGGGGTACTGACGCAACAGCTAAAATTAGGATAATCTCCAAAAAGGAAAGGTTGAACAGAAGCACAAACATGTTGCTAGTCATGGGATTCACGTTCACAAGCTCTGATCCACCGCTGGGTTTTGTCATTTCCTTGGGAAAAATTAGTTAACAGTAGCATTTTTTCTCTTAAGTACAATTTTTTGTGCTGGTGGTGCTATGCTGGGGAGAAGCGAGGGTATCTTCGTGAAAACAAGCTTGGAACCCCCTTTGCTAGGCTACGCTGACCCCTTGCCCTACGACATGCATTAGTCACGTCATGACGAACACAACAAACAAACGCAGAAAACAAACAATGAACCCTGCTTTAGAGGGATGGTATTTCCAACTAGGTCACTCCAAGGTTTCCCAAGCAAACTTTTTTTCGCGTCAGATGTTTTTAAAACGACTCACCCACGAATATTTTGATAAAGAAAAGCCCTTTATTACGTTTTTAAAATTGTTCTCTTGATCCGACGGCTGAGTGAAAGTGGGTCCGCTCTGAGGCCTTACACAGTTTCAGCGCTGTGTGTGTGTGTGTCTCTCAGTTCAGGGTCAAATACGCAGACGGATATTGTGTAAGATATTCACACTGCGGGAACGGTTTTCATGGTGTCAATAAAATCGCAGTTTCGATAAAGCACACAGGAGAAGCGCGGCTACTTGGTTTGACGATTTGTCTGTTAGACTTTGCAAAGATTCCAGTCAAAAGGCATTCGCTTGAACAACAGGAAACATTAAGCTCGCTGAGTCCATTTCAGTCTCCCCCGGTAACCGGCCTGTCTCGAGTAAACCAGGAAGTGTGGAGATTCTTAAATTCTGTGTTCTACAGTAAGGGATTTGGAAGCCGTAGAAAACATTGTTGATGGTTTCGAGATGGTGGTTTGCGGTTTATTGAGCGGGCCCCTTGCATTCTTGTTGGAGCTGATTGAAGTTTTCCTTGGCTGATAGATGGCCAATAGGCATTGACTGGAGGGGCATTCATGAAACAGTCAATCAGTGTTCTGCCTGGACAAACTGAATACTCTGACTTTTGGGGTGTCGGAAGGAATGCATTAATATATAATGTTATTTTTTCTTTGTGTGTGTGTGTGTGTGTGTGTGTGTGTGTGTGTGTGTGTGTGTGTGTGTGTGTGTGTGTGTGTGTGTGTGTGTGTGTGTGTGTGTGTGTGTGTGTGTGTGTGTGTGTGTGCACAACAGACAGGAAAGCCTCCTATCCAGGATCTGTTTTCTGATCTCTGTGATGGACGACGTCTTCTAGAACTGCTGGAGGGACTGGCTGGACATGAGCTGGTAATACACACACACAAGCGCACACACACACACACACACACACACACACACACACACACACACACACACACACACACACACACACACACACACACACACACACACACACACACACACACACACACACACACACAGAGACACACACGCACACTCACTCTCTCTCTATCTCTTTTCTCTCTCTCACTCACTTACTCCCTCACTTACTCACAGACGCGCGCGCACACACTCTCTCTCTCTCTCTTGCTCCCTCTCGCTCTCTCTCTTTTCTCCCCCTCAATTACTCACTGACTCCCTCACCTACTCATCGACACACACACACGTGTGATACAGCCCTTTGCTTATAATCACAGCCTTCCTCCATCTTCTGTGCGCCGCTGCCCTCGAGATCTCCTCTTAGATCTGTCGCCCCGCCTCCGGCCTGCCGCCTGATGGAGCCCGGCGCCCCGCCTCAGCCTGTTCCCCTCTCCATGGTCCTCCTTTATCTCGGTCTCTCCTCCTCTCCTGTCCCTCCTCCACTTCTCTCTCTCCTCCTCTTCTCTCTCCTCCTCTCCCCTCCCTCCTCCTCTCCCCCCTCTCTCCTCTTCCTCCTCCTCTGCCCTCTCTCTCGTCCTCTCCAATCTCTCCTCCTCTCCCCTCTCTCCTCCTCTCTCCCCTCTTTCCTCCTCCCCCCTCTCTTCTCCTCTCCCCCCTCTGTCCTCCTCTTCCCTTTCTCCTCCTCTCCCCTCTCTCCTCCTCTTCCCTCTCTTCTCCTCCTCTCTCGTTCTCTTCCCTCTCTCCTCCTCTCCCCTCTCCTCCTCTTTCGTTCTCTCTCCTCCTCTCCCCTCTCTCCTCCTCTCTCCCTCTCCTCTCCCCTCTCCTCCTCTCCTCTCCCTCCTCTCTCCTCCCTCTCCTCTCTTCCTCCTCTCTCTCCTCCTCTCTCCTCTCCTCCTCTCCCCCTCCTCCTCCTCTCTCCCTCCTCTCTCCTCCTCCTCCTCCTCTCCTCTCTCTCCTCCCTCTCTCTCTCTCCTCTCTCCTCTCTCTCCTCTCCTCTCTCTCCTCCTCTCCCCTCTCCTCTCCTCCCCTCTCTCCTCCTCTCCTCTCTCTCCTCCTCTCTCCCTCTCTCCCTCTCTCCCCTCTCTCCTCCTCTCCCCTCTCTCCTCCTCTCCCCCCTCTCTCCTCCTCCCACCTTCTATCAGTCCTTATCTCCTTCCTCTCTCCTTCCTGGTTCGTCTGTCCTGCCAACGTTCCAGGATCAATAGGCCTCCGACTGCTTTCATTCCATTTTCTATTCTCCGTTCCTCTCTTCCATTCACCTCATCCTTCTCTTCGTCCATCTTGGCTCATACCCCCTCCTTCCCTCCATTGTTTACTTTTCTCTCTCTTCTCCCTTTGCTTATCTTTCCCTCCTCCCCTCCTCATCTCCTACTCATCCTTATTTCCTCCCTCGTCCGCTGTCCTCTCCTCTCTCCTCGCCCCATCTCTCCTGGGCTCTCCCCATCCCTTCCTCACCTCTCCTCCTCTCTCCCCTCCACTCCTCAACTCGTGCTCTTCTCCTCATCTCTCCTCCTCTTTCCTATCCATTTCCTCTCCTATCGCCTCTCCTCATCTCCTTTCCTCATCTCCTTTCCTCATCGCTCTTCTCTTCCTCTCTCCTAGTTCTCCCAACCTCATTAAATGCCTTCATGAATATGTTGTTGTGATCATCTTCTGTGTGTGTGTGTGTGTGTGTGTGTGTGTGTGTGTGTGTGTGTGTGTGTGTGTGTGTGTGTGTGTGTGTGTGTGTGTGTGCGCACGCAGGTGAGACTCGAGAGAGGATTCACGCGTGTTCACTCTCTCAACAATGTCAACCGGGCTTTGCAAATCCTGCAAAAGAACAATGTAAGTGCACACACGTGCACGTGCACACACACACACACACACACACACACACACACACACACACACACACACACACACACACACACACACACACACACACACACACACACACACACACACATACACACACATATATAAACACAGATAGACAGACACACACAAACACAAACACGTATACACAAACTTATAGACACACACACACACACACGCACACACACACACACACACACACACACACACACACACACACACACACACACACACACACACACACACACACACACACACACACACACACACACACACACACACACACACACACACACACACTTAGGCTAAAGCAGGATACACTGTTGGGACTAGGTTGGTTTAATAAACCAACACGGTACTTCAATAAACTATTAGCGAAGAAAGAAATTAAATGCAACATTATGTTCTGTTCAACACAACCACTTTTGAACACAGTCGTTGTTGGGGGAGCTGAACTCATAGTTCAAATTGATGTTATATGTTTAATGGAAATTAAAAATTCATTTCAAATTAGAATTTTAATTGATTCCAAAACATAAATTCTTCATTTGCGTTGTTTGATGCATACATTTAGTGTGTGCTTTAATAATTGACAGTTTTACACATTTAAAGAGAGTAAGAGTAAAATTTTTTGAAAATCCCTATTTAATGTCAGCCCTTAAAAATACGTATTTTTTCATCGCTTTGGGACGGATTTCAGATACCATGGACGTGGTTTGTATCTAAAATGCTATAAAAAGTAGTACAAAGTGTAACAAAAAAAAGTAGTTTTTCAATCCAAACGGTGAAGTCATCCGTAAAGTCAGTTCAGTTCAGTTCAGTCAGTGACTGCAAAATGCGACGTTCACAGAGAGAACCCTGAATCCTAATAATAACCTGTGGGGGCGGGGCCTGGATCCTAAAGTTAGCTGTGATTGGTCAGCTGATATATAGCTGACAGCTGCACACACACACACTCACAAAGAGGCTGTTTCCCAATGTGAAGGCTGCAGCCTTGCTAGGACGCGTCCTTGCTAGTCGCGTCCTATGGAGATGAGACTAGAGTGCTAGCTCAAGTGCTTCCTAGCGTTTGTAATGTTCGGACTTTGGAACGACTTGCTAGTGTGGAAGTGCTTCCGCTTCCGCTTTTTAATACTGCGTTTCCGCTTGTAAACACGTGCGCTTATGAATTAAACATGGCAGCAATCAAGCTCGATATTTATTTGACTTTTGTCTGTTATGAATGCGCTCATGTTTCCTTCACATGGAGCCTCTTTGAGGAAGTCACAAAAGCTTTGTTTGCGGTTGATCGAATTGTCTTTATTAAAAAAAAAATCCATTCAATTTTTATAAAACTAAGTGAAATTGTCTGAGAACTTAATTCATGCATCACATTTACAGTATGGTTGATTACTATTATGCAGGGGGAAAAAGACAAAGAAAGTGATGATAAACATGTATTTATTTGGATATATTATTTAGCTGATCTGATTCATTCATTCATATATACCTACAGTCTACCAGTGCTTTCAACACATAAGTAAATTATATAAAATACAATTATGTACGTTCATTACAAATTACAAACATTGCAAATGATCGGTGGTGCATTTATTTGACAACAGATCCCGCGAGAGCTTCTCACCGATAGTGGCAGTATCCCTTTCACCGGTGAACAAATATTTGTGCGCCACCCTAAGGTGCACAAAAGCCTCCGTTTGCTGGGCTGACCCTAAAAAAAAAGATTAAACACAAACATAAATAGGTATACATAAATAATGTAATATTGTGAGCGAGTAAATTGACATTGGTGACAGTGGTGTTTAACACCAGCTATGTCCATGCAAAATATAGCAACGTATCATTAAGTTGAAAAACGTTTGAAAAGTGGCACATGTCTTTAAGCTTGATTATTTGCATTAACATGATGAATCTATAAAAACCAATACGGCACAAAATATTTCTGAAAACTTTAATATAACTTCCCTTACATTTGAATGTGCATTGCTTCCCCTCTGCCATTTTTAATATCCCGTGCAGCGCGTGAACGCAGAGGATTGTGGGTAGTTTTGGCTCGTCTAGGATTCATCGATGCATCCTTGAAAAATCTTGGAATTCTCAAAAACAAACGACGCGAAAATGGCGTGAATTTAGAGTGTCCTCAACATAAAAAGGTGGCCGTTGAGCATGCTTCCTTGACATTGGGAAACAGCCAGAGACGCATAAACATAAACACACACACACAACATACAGACATACGCACACCAACAAACTCACACAGACACCCATACACAAACACACAAGACACACATAACACCACCACCCACACACAACACACACAAACACACAACACACACACACACACACACACACCACACACACACACACACACACACACACACACACACACACACACACACACACACACACACACACACACACACACACACACACACACAGGGTTGAGGTGGATGCATGGGGTACTTTTGGATTTTACCCCAAAACAGCAGGACTGAAGGCGCATTAGACCATTTTCAAAGGGGCGGCTTGCATCAAGGAAAAGTAATACATAATTTTGTCTCTTTGAACTGTTAACCAAAATGATTCCACATACACTTTCTTCTCTGCTTCTCGGTCTCTGACCGTGTTTAACCCCTTAATCCTTCTTTTATTGAGTCTTTATTTGTATGTTGAACATACCTAATTGATACCTCTCTCTCTCTCTCTCTCTCTCTCTCTCTCTCTCTCTCTCTCTCTCTCTCTCTCTCTCTCTCTCTCTCTCTCTCTGGGTGTCTATGTCTCTCTCCCAGGTGGAACTGGTGAACATAGGAAGTGCAGACATTGTTGATGGGAATCACAAACTGATCCTCGGCCTCATTTGGAGTGTGATTCTCCACTGGCAGGTCTGTGTGTGTGTGTGTGTGTGTGTGTGTGTGTGTGTGTGTGTGTGTGTGTGTGTGTGTGTGTGTGTGTGGTGTGTGGTTGTGTGTGTGTGTGTGTGTGTGTGTGTGTGTGTGTGTGTGTGTGTGTGTAAGCATGAATGCATTTGTGTGTATAGACCCCGTCCTCAGAGCTAATTATGGAGTAAAGCAAGCAAAAGGCTGAAGGTTTAATGACCTATGTGTCTTTGGCTTACCGTGCCTTTCCAACTCACTGCTCGTTAAGACTCGTTAAGACCGGTTATGACTCGTTACGTGGAGTGGACGCTAATGGATCTATTAGGTTTTTTTTTTTATTGACCTAATGTTGGGAATAATGAATGCATATTATCCAACAGTATTGCAGTTTGTTTGGTGTTGATTTACATGCAATTGAATGTGTGTATATGTGTGTGTGCCTGTGTGCATGTGTTGCATGCATTTAAAATATTTTTTTAGTCATCCATTGTCATAATAGCTGATTTGTATATTCATGTAATAATTGTGTATCCTTTGAGAGCATGCATTTGTGTGTGTTTGCCCGTGTGTGCGCAGTATCAAAGAGCTACACAAAGCGAGGATTAGAGCAGGCCGGCTAATGTTACATTCGCTTTTCCAGCTTAGATTTTTTAGCCTGGTGTCTAATTAATGTTGCTTTTCCAGCAACAAGCTGCGTTACTGTGTGACATACAGCGGTCGTCTGTATAGCCCCTAATACCATAC
>OLKM01002580.1:22500-33534 GCA_900291075.1 Melanogrammus aeglefinus
TCAACGCCCTCATACACAGCCACAGGTAGAGACAGACGGACAGACAGACAGACAGTGTAGACAGTGACGGAGAGCGGGAGAGAGAAGGACAGATGGAGAGGGAGGCAGACCGAGAGGGAGAGAGAGGTTAGACAGACAGAGAGAGAGAGACAGGGAGAGAGGGAGAGAGAGGAGAGAGAGAGAGAGAGAGAGAGAGAGGTTAGAGAGAGAGAGAAGAGAGAAGAGAGAGAGAGAGAGAGAGAGAGAGAGAGAGAGAGAGAGAGAGAGAGAGAGAGAGAGAGAGAGAGAGAGAGAGAGAGAGAGAGAGAGAGAGAGAGGAGGGGAGGGAGGGAGGAGGGAGAGAGAGAGGGAGAGAGAGAGAGAGAGAGAGAGAGAGAGAGAGGGTATTGTATTAGATAGAGGGTAGACACAGAGAGCTACAGTGTGAGAGAAAGAGGCTAGAGAGAGACAGACAGACAAACAGACAGACAGACAGACAGACAGACAGACAGACAGACAGACAGACAGACAGACAGACAGACTGAGTATAAACTACACATTTCATTCATTAACAACATTATTGTTCTTTGTTTCCTTTTACCAATGCTCCAGTCAATGTTCATTATTGGTATTCCTTCTCATTATCTGGGGATCTTATTGCTTTGGCAATATCGTTGTTGAGACTTTAATTACGATAAGGAATTTTTAATTAGAATGAGAGAGGGAGACAGAGAGAGACACAGAGAGAGACAGAGAGAGACACGCAGATATAGAGACACAGAGAGGGAGAGACAGAGAGAGAGACACACAGAGATAGAGACAGAGAGAGAGAGAGAGAGAGAGAGAGAGAGAGAGAGAGAGAGAGAGAGAGAGAGAGAGAGAGAGAGAGAGAGAGAGAGAGAGAGAGAGAGAGAGAGAGACAGAGAGAGAGAGAGAGAGAGAGAGAGAGAGAGAGAGAGAGAGAGAGAGAGAGAGAGAGAGAGAGAGAGAGAGAGAGAGAGAGAGAGAGAGAGAGAGAGAGAGAGAGAGAGAGAGAGAGACACAGAGAGAAAGAGAGGCACTGAGAGAGGGGTTATGTACAGGAACTGGACCGTGACAGACAGACAGACAGAGGGATATCTGGCAGTTTGGGAGTGATTGACAGACGAGCCTCTTACCTCCCCATCCACCTGCTTTGTCCTGCCTCCCCCTAGGCCCGAGCTCTTTGATTGGAGCTCGTTGGAGAAAAAGGCGTCGGCCATCGATCGGCTGGAGCACGCCTTCAGTAGAGCAGAGAAACACCTGGGGATAGAGAGACTACTAGATCCTGAAGGTAACCTCCTCTCTCTCTCTCTCTCTCTCTCTGTCTGTCTGTCTGTCTGTCTGTCTGTCTGTCTGTCTGTCTGTCTGTCTGTCTGTCTGTCTGTCTGTCTGTCTGTCTGTCTGTCTGTCTGTCTGTCTGTCTGTCTCTCTCTCTCTCTCTCTCTCTCCTCTCTCTCCTCTCTCTCTCTCTCTCTCTCTCTCTCTCTCTCTCTGTCTGTCTGTCTGTCTGTCTGTCTGTCTGTCTGTCTGTCTGTCTGTCTGTCTGTCTGTCTGTCTGTCTGTCTGTCTGTCTCTCTCTCTCTCGCCCTCTCTCTCTCTAACTTATATACATGCTTCCACACACAAGACAGAGACAACCTTGTAAAATGTCTGACTGTAAATTTAGACTAAACTTCTCACTGGTAATTGACTGAATTACTTTCATAGTACTGTACCTTCAATATTTCACCGAAAACCAAGTAACACGAAAACTGTATGCGGTAACTTCACACCTGCCATGCCCATGAAATTACTGTGATATAGCGATATGTTGCTGTGGTATTACAATATCTTAATGTACATCAGGTAAAAAAAGAAAACCAAGACAATAATTCCCATTAATCTTTCTAATTCAGCACTTGAAATGTACAAGTACAAATCTAAAAATAACCACAGCAGTTTCTCTCAAAGCCCTCTACTTGAGACATAATTTCGCACCGCACATTTTATGGTTCTCTTATCTTTAGGCAATCAATCAAAACTAGCAATGTGGAATTGTACATCTATTTGACATCTATCGTGATGGAATACAGGAATTTGAATATATTTTGTATAAAAAAACGAAATCCAAAATGTATTTTAATGTGGCCCATTCAAATGTATAGTGACAGATGGTACGCGTACCTCTTTTATGCTAATGATTAACTGGGACATACTGTTCAATTGGGCTGCAATCTTCTTGCAATCACCCCGGTCAGTAATTGATTTCAGGTCCATGATTTGGGGGTCTTGGGGGTGTTGTTTCTCCGGTTAAACTCATCAAGTCGTCACCTGGCGAACATTGTTGTCATTGTAAAGCTCTTGTAAAGGAGTGGAATGCTGAACAAACAAGGGAAGAACGGCTCATTTCAATTATCCGGCCACATTGAATGCTTTCACAAAAAGTGACCCACTCACTGACCATTGTTACTGATCTAATTGGTAGTGTCTCGCACACCACACAACTTCGAGCCCAGCCTCGCTCTCGCAATTTTTAAGTCTCTTTAGATTTGCTTTTCGCACAGTTCCAAAAACAAAATTAAAGTCAATGGCCAAGCCTGGATTTCCAGGAGAAAAAGCATTCTGAAGTGTCTAATACCATTATACGATAACTACAGGCACTACTGTTCAAATATGGAGACAAGCTGGAAATAAACACGTCAAGACACCGATCTGCAAGTTATTGAATAGAAAACACATTGAGTTGTTTCAGCCGAGACGCAAATAACATCAGAGGCTAGAAGACAGGGTGTAAACAATCTGCAATTAACATTGCCCACACAATATCATCCCCATTTACCTGTGTGTAGAACATAATCATTCATGATGATTTCACATGAAAGTCGGCCTCCTATGCTCATATTAATTTAGGATTTGTGCTCGCAGATTTTTTTCAACATTTTGTGTGGTTATCAGTGAAACCATACACTCGTATCTTCCACTCCTTACAAAGTATCACATAAAAGTAACAGGAATATTATAACTTAACTTTAAGTGCTGAAATGATTCCTAGCCCAGAGCACTGATCTTACTCAACTTTACTGAGCAAGCAGAAATATAAGTCAGTTTGGAATCAGAAATTATTACTAAGGGAAAGGGAAACCTGTGTATGAAAATGTGTTTGAATAGATTGAGTGTTGTTTTTTTTTGTGCAAGTTTCTTCAAAATGTCCGGTATATTTCTTCCAGCTAGACAATCAGGCAGGCGTTGCTTTGTGACATCAGTAAAATAAGACAACTGTAACATACATCTGATAGCATAGATTCAAGTCTATGTGTCCCACTGACTTAAAGGTGACTTGACGAGGTGGAGGATGCTAGCTAGCTAGCAAGCTAACAAACCGAGCCCCTAGCCCTTGAACTAGTGCCTCACATTAAAAAGCGAAGGGTAAATTACAGTGATTCAAAAGAGCGTTTGTTCTTTCGTTCACTCACTCATTGTGACAAATAACCAATAGTTAGAACAATCGTTTCATTACTTTTTGGCTAAAGATGTTTCCTCCATAGCCTACTTTTATTTACTATTACTGGAAGGCAGCGATCTTCGTTCCGGCCTGCGTCTCAGGCACTATGAGGCAATGTTAGGCTGAAACCTGGTATCAGAGAGAAGGATACATTACCATATGAGCGGGAAACACAGACACATCTCATTAAGCCACGGGGGGTGTCTCTATAAACTAGCAAGCCGCACACTCCAGCCAGCCTTATGAATGAAAACAACAATCTAAGACACAGGGAACAGGGAATAAAGAGGTGAAATACCCTATCAGAGTATGGAGTTGACTGCTTCTTCTTGTCGGTTGGCGATGTTGGCGCACTTCCAATCACTTACTAGTTGTTTCTGAACGCGCCATATCCCACAATTCTGTGTGGTTCATTTACAGTCATTTGTTGTCTTAGCCAAAAGACCCTAGCCCGGTAAACACACACACACATACACTACACACTAGACCCCACACACACACACACACACACACACACACACACACACACACACACACACACACACACACACACACACACACACACACACACACACACACACACACACACACACACACACACACACACACACACACACACACACACACACACAGACACACACTGCACTACACCGGGCTGTCACGTCAGATTGGGAGGCTGAAGCTCAAGTTCTTCCGCGTATCATATCACATTGCGGTCCAATCAAACCCTTTAATTAGGCAAATTGAAAACGATCAGGCGGCCTCAGAGTGGCGGTTGTCACGGCGATGTCTCGCGTCGCCTTGGAGACAGGCTGTGTTAATGGTTCCGGGGGCTAAGGTTTTTGCTCGCAAAGTGAAGTGGAGGTTCATTGTGCTAAACGAGCATCTCGCCCCTCGATTACCCTCCTAGCCACTCCATTACCGTCCTTCCTGCCTTCATCTCCGCTACAAAGGGGGCCCGCCTCTCCAATGGAATTCATGTTTAGAGCGTTGAGGAGAAATTGGTTCTTCGGTGTTTGATTTAGTTAGGCGTGAAGACAGTTGGCATATCCGTACACAGCCGGCGCTCTCTACGAAGCCTGGTGGTTCTTAACCTCGAACGTCGTAGGTTGTAGGTGCGATAAAGGGAATATATAATGGTTAGCATAAAAAGGTGAGGACCACAGTCTAGACTAAGTTAAGGACCACAGTCTGGAATACGTTAAAGATCCCATGACATGCAACTTTATGAATGCTTTTATATAAGCTGTTAGTGGGCCCCTAATACAGTCCTTGAAGACGTTTAAGAAATTCATCCTTGGTGCAGAATTACAGCCACTACGAGCCAGTTCCCACAATGAGCTTTCTACAAACTTGACATTCTTTAGAGGCTGGTCAAGGAGGAGGTTGGGGGTTTAGCCCTGAGCACCTTGCGGCCCTGGTATCATGCACTCGCGTTTACAGTGGATGTATCGCAATGGCGAGGAGCACACAGCTTTTGGCCGTGTTCCGTAAATATTCTAAAACACTCCGGGTGCTCCAGTGGGAGTCCGTGATCTCTATATCTAAATAATATCATATCATGCATAGATATCTATATCATATAATATACAGTATATTGTCTCGGCCAAAAGCTGTGTGCGCCTCCAGCTGATATTATGAATCTCAGACGACTGCGTCGAGTTCTCCGACGTCTCTGGTTGTTCCACTGCCCACTGCTGAGGCGCCATCGCCTCGGCACCGGGCAGTGGGCAGCGAGGCTCCGGTGGGAGACAATCGCAGGCAACAATTTTCTTCTCCATGTCGCTCTTCATGTACTTCAGGGAGTCAAAGCCAAAGTTCCTTTCCCCCTTATTCCTTCTCAACCATGGCTGAGATAACCCCCACTACGAGTCTCGTTGTGGAAATACCAGAGACGTCAGAGAACCCGATGTGTTATGCGCCATAACACCAACAGCAGAACGGTTATTCAAATAACAAAGCGGTGTACAACACTTGCGTTACAGTGTATGTATTCACACACACACACACAAACACACACACACACACACACACACACACACACACACACACACACACACACACACACACACACACACACACACACACACACACACACACACACACACACACACACACACACACACACACGTGGCGCTCAAACAGTCGTAGCTCATTGTCTCATTGGCGGGGCCAAATTCTCTGGGCGGGCAATGCAGAGAAAGGTCTGGTAACTTGGCCCCTTATGACGACAAATGGGGCCAAATTCGGAATCGGAGCGCCGGTAGCTTTAATTTTTCAAAAGCAGAGCAGGATACCTAGGGCTCGTTTTACACCGCCTTTTCTAGCTAGTGGGGGACCATAGGCAGGCTAGGGGAACTCATATTAACATTAGAAAACCTCATAAAGTCAAATTTTCATGCCATGGGACCTTTAAGGACTAGGACCAGAGTAAGGGCCCACAGGCTAAACTAAGTTAAGGACCACGATCTAGGCTAAGTTAAGGGGCACAGTCTGGACTAAGTTAAGGACCACAGTCTAGACTGAGTTAAGGCCCACAGTCTAGAATTAGTTAAGGACCACAGTCTATGAGGTAGTGCTGTTTGATGATACATTTTTATAAAAAAAAAAAGGTCTCATTACGGTCCTGTACAAATGATGAGACTGACCCATTATTCAAAACCACAAGGGAGCTGTAACTAATCACCTAGTGTGATGCGATGCGCATATGTTCAGCGGGAGATTGATGCTGACCTCACAGGTAAATTGTACGACGGCGGAATCACTAAAAAGGTTCCGACGTCAAATTGGGTTCACAGGCCGGTATTTTTTGACAAAACCACTGGCCCAACCCTACCAGTTCTTTAATGACTTTAATCCGTCATTAATCATAGAAGTACAGTGACAATGGACCATATGGCTTCATTGAACCCAAAAAGGAGGATAGGGGGGAATGGCTTGTAACTTGGTTGCCAGATTGGGGTGCATCTGTTAAGGAAGTGTCCATAACTCCACTCGCTGAACATAGAGTTCCTTCTGCTAATACCGGTGCTTTGGTGTCGTTACCCCCTGTCACGCCGACGCTTCCAAGTACGGTTAGAGGATTGATCGCAGGTCGAATTTAAAGTGGAGGAGATATACACACACGCACTGAGTGTACTTTGGAGCGTCTACTTACGAGTATTCATGAGCGAAAACCACCGGATCTGCATGAGGACATGAGCTCACCCTTCAGGCTACACGTATGGATAATGGATGGGGAGGGCGGAGGACTGGAAACCGGGGGGGACTGGAGTCTGGAAATCTGCTGAAGTAGAGCAGGGTTTGGACAGGACGCAGGTCTCTGAGGATGTTGGGCAGACCTCATGAGATGAGAGGGCTTTAAGGGGAGCATGGAGTGGTGTCGTAGTCTCGTATTTATAAGCCTAAAAGTGGATGAATTTCCATTGGGGGTTTGAGCTTGGAACCTTTCAGTTTGGAAGTCGTACACCCTAACCGAGGGGGCCGAAACTAGCACGGCCCCTAAACTCACTTGAGAAATTTGTCGCAGGTATCCACTCTCTCCCCCTCTGTCTCTTTCCCTCTCGCCCTGTCTCTCTCTGTCTGTCTCTCTCTCTTTCGCTCTCTGTGTGACTATCTCTCTTGCCCTCCTCCTCGGTGTTGTTCATTATGTGAGCTGGGTGAGTCTCATCCATCACCATTAGGGGTCTGCGTAGCCTCAGTCTGCATGTCCACCACTGTTAGCTACTGTCTCTCAATTCCACCTCTCTCTCTCTCTCCCTGTGTCTCTTTGTGTGTCTCTCTCTCTCCCTCTCTCTCCCTCTCTCTATCTCCCTCTAGCTCTCTCTCTCTCTCTCTCTCTCTCTCTCTCTCTCTCTCTCTCTCTCTCTCTCTCTCTCTCTCTCTCTCTCTCTCTCTCTCTCTCTCTCTCTCTCTCTCTCTGTCGCCTTCTCTATCTCTCTCTCCTCCCTCTCTCTGCCAGCGTTCCTCTCTCTGTAACTCACTTGGTGTCGGTTCGTCACACAATGTAATTCTCTCTCTCTCTCTCTCTTTCTCTCTCTCTTTATGTCAGTGTGTCTTGCTGCGTCGCTCTATCTCTGTTGCTCTGTTTGTCACCTGTGTCCTCTTTCTGTCTCTCACCATTTCCCTCTTTATTTCTCTGTTATTCTGTGTGTGTGGTGTGTGAGTGTGTGTGTCTCTCTCTCTCTCTCTCTCTCTCTCTCTCTCTCTCTCTCTCTCTCTCTCTCTCTCTCTCTCTCTCTCTCTCTCTCTCTCGCTCTCGCTCTCTCTCTCTCGCTCTCTGCTCTCTCTTTGAATTATCCTTCCCTCTGTTCTCTCTCTCTCTCTCACCGCTCTTCTTTTCTAATCAAAGCCGATTGGCCGTCTCCCCTCTCCCTTGACGTCACTGCCTTCGTCTGGCCGTCCCCACTTTGCATTCATGTTCAGGGCCACCACGCTGTTGGTGGAGACGTGGTCCCACCAGAGGCCACATCCCCGTTCCCCCCACCCTGTGTCTGCTGTCTGGGTTCACAGCCCCCAGGCCTCAGCATTCATCCACAATCTAAAGCACCATATTGCTTTGTATTGATCCCGGTCCTCAATGATAGTCTCTGTTTTAAACAAAATCAAATCACTGAAACAATGTACCACGCGTTTGATTTTGTGATCTTCAAAGCACTCGTGAGAGTGATTTGAAGCATGTGGGACGAGGGCTCTTTTATGAACGACAACGTTTCATAATATCATCCGGTGGCGCACACAGTGATTTTCTAGTTTCAATAATATAGATATTATGTTAAATAGAATAGATATTATGACGCAGACGGTAACAAACACTTTTCTCCTCCGTGTTGCGGTTCATTGTGGACTTCAGGGAGTCAACGCTGATACGCTGTCAGGACAAAGCATCAAGCGAAATTTGTAGAAAAGCATTTGTTTCAACTCGCGGCAATTTTTCGCTTGGGTGGAATCGGGCCGTGCCATCCTGACCCTCAGAAATAAATTACCACACAGCACTGTCTTATCCAAAAAAGCGAATAGGACACTGTCTCTTTAAATAACTTTCACATGCATGTTGTGTTTGTTTTGACCTGGATTGTGCGGTGTTGTTTTCAATGACTTTCTGTACGCTTTATAGCTAACTCTAGCTCAATGGTATTGTTGTGCATTGCCTCTATAAAGTAAATGAATGAACTAAATTAAACTAAGCTCTGCTGTTAAATGACACGCCAGAGTTGAATTCTGTGGAAAGACACTGAGGAACGGGTGGGAAGTTTTACAGCAAGTTAGTATCAGGCAGGGACTTGTATTTTGTCATCTAATTAGACTAATTGGTGTCTTCACGGACGGACAACACACACAATGTAAATTAATATGCACCGCACATGCGCGCTAGTACACACACATATACACACACATACACACACACACACACACACACACACACACACACACACACACACACACACACACACACACACACACACACACACAACACACACACACACACACACACACACACACACACACACACACACACAAACAGGGTCCAAATGCTCAATCACACCATCATAGATTCCATTTCAGTTTTCCATTTCAATTCTTTATCCTTTTATGCTTCAATCAGTTTAGACCCAAACACTGAGGTACAGGAGGCAGATGACGAGTTGAAATGCTCCTCCTCAACTCTCTCCAAATTGGAACAATTTCCAAAAATATAGAAATACAACAAATACACGTTTTTGGAAAATTCTTCCAGTTATTGAAAATACGTCTAGTTATTTGAATATCCTTCCGGTTATTGGAGAATACTTGGTGGTTAGCAACCTTAGCTTCGCCTATGCCATGTCAACGCTGCGGTGGTACACTTCTTTTCAATTACCAGACCCCTATGGTGGTGAACGCTGATACAACACTTACCAACAGTGATAAGATTTGAGTTACTCCCATCTCTAGCGTTATTGCTTTTCTAAGTGAAAAATGTTCTCACATGGCGCTTTGAGCACGTCTTTGCGTTGTCTGGTCGATGGTTGTATTTCTCTGTTGTTTTAATATAAGAATTCTAGCGCATTGATTTGAAACCTTCAAAGGAAGAGGTCTCCTGCTCTAAAAAATTAATCCACACCCTTGGAACTTTATTGACCAATCAGGATCAGCTATTTTCCAAAGCAGTGTTATAGATATGCTTTACGACTCTAAAATTAAGAAAAGCAACCATAAGTTTAACTTCAACGTGATTCAAGCGAGGTGAGTTGGAAAAAAAACTCTGAAAAAGGAAGTGACAATGACAGGTCCGAGAGTCGTGACGTGCTTGTGCACTCCCGGCTTTGCCATTTTCTCACGTGTATTATATAATTGACAATTAGTTAAAGGAAGCGGAGCTGTGTTTAGACAGCGGCCATGTCGACCCGTGTCTGTAGCTATGGCTCAAGTACGCATATGATTAATGCGTCGCGACAAACCATACCGGACTCATTTTCGTCTGACCACTAGAGGGCAGGGCGAGAAGGTCACCCCACAGCTCCTTTAACTCCTCGCTCCTCCGTTTACCGGTTGGCACCACGGCAACTGAAGTCGGGTAAACTTGGTTCATTTTATGTTCGGACTCGAGGCGATAAACCAAACTTGTATGGGGGTGGAGGGCTGCATTTGGCAGGGGAATGGGAATTCAGTCAACAAATCTGCCCTCGTGACCCGTTTTCGAGAGGATGGTGAAAAGTCGGGGGCGTTTTTTGTCAGAATGATCTTTAAAAGATGAAGAACAACATTTGAAAGTTTAAAGATGAATTTAAAGACATTTTGATATTTTTGTGTTATGCAACGGCATAAACCTGTACATAACTGTCTCTCTGACTTTATCTCCCTCTCTTTCTCTCACCCTCTCTCCCTGTCTCTCGCTCATTCTCTCACCCTCTCTCTCTCTCTCTCTCTCTCTCTCTCTCTCTCTCTCTCTCTCTCTCTCTCTCTCTCTCTCTCTCTCTCTCTCTCTCTCTCTCTCTCTCTCTCTCTCTCTCTCTCCTCTCTCTCTCTCTCTCTCTCTCTCTCTCTCTCTCTCTCTCTCTCTCTCTCTCTCTCTCTCTCTCTCTCTCTTCAGATGTTGCGGTCCGCCACCCGGACAAGAAGAGTGTCATGATGTATGTGACATCACTCTTCCAGGTGCTTCCCCAGAGCGTTACCATGGAAGCTATCCAGGAAGTGGAGACCCTGCCCAAGGCCAGGGCCACGCCCACCGCCGGCGTTACTATGGTGACCACAGAGCAGCACTACCAGATCCAGACCCAGGAACGCTACTCTCAGCAGGTAAGGCACATACACACTCACAAACACAGACACAGACACACACAGACACACACACACACACACACACACACACACACACACACACACGCGCACACACACACACTCACTTACTCCACCATTGACACTGACTCCATACAATGACATTGGTGCAGCATGGCATCATGTTTTCGTCTGTCATGCACCATGTATCTGCTGCCATGGCAACCGGACGCCTTTTGTCGTTGTTGTTGTTATTTGTTGTTGCCATCTCTGTTCATGTTTACAGCTTTTGGTGT
>OLKM01002580.1:39345-49345 GCA_900291075.1 Melanogrammus aeglefinus
AGAGAGAGAGAGAGAGAGGAGAGGAGAGAGAGAGAGAGGAGAGAGAGAGGGAGACGGATGGGAGACGAGGAGAGAGAGAGAGAGAAGAGAGAGAGAGAGAACGAGAGGAGACGGAGGGAGCGAGAGAGGCGAGAGAGAGAGAGAGAGAGAGAAGAGAGAGAGTATGGAGGAGACGGAGGGAACGGCGAGGAGAGAGAGAGAGAGAGGAGAAGAGAGAGAGAGAGAGAACAGAGATGAGATAGAGAGAGACAGAGAGAGAGAAGAGAGAGAGAGAGGCAGGTGAGAGAGAGAAGAGAGAGAGAGAGACAGAGACAGAGACAGAGACAGAGAGAGAGAGAGAGAGAGAGACAGAGACAGGGAGACGGAGAGAGAGAGAGACAGAGAGAGAGACAGACAGAGACAGAGAAGACAGAGACAGAGACAGAGACAGAGAGAGAGAGAGAGAGAGAGAGAGAGAGAGAGAGAGACAGAGAGAGAGAGACAGAGAGAGAGAGAGAGACAGAGAGAGAGAGACGGAGGGCCCTTGAGAAGGCGGTGCTGGTTGTTGAGGTTGGATCGGGTCCAGGGCCACTTGTCAGCAGCAGTAATGGCCTCCGATAACGGCCCCCGTCTCCCCTCCTTCCTATCGCAGCGCTCTCGCTCTCCTCGTGTATATATATATATATATATATATATATATATATATATATATATATATATATACAGTATATATCTTCTGCACTCACTCTGTTCTTTCTATATATATATATATATATATATATATATATATATATATACAGTATATATCTTCTGCACTCACTCTGTCTTTCCACCCATCTGTCAACTCCATCTCCCCGTTGTGTCTTCCATCGCGTGTCTCCTCCTTCCCGGCGTTCTGTCCTCTTGCTCCCTCCGTCCCCCCCTGATTCATTTTGCTCTAATCGTTCCCTGTGTTTTTTTCCTCCCCACCTCCCATCCGTTCATTCTTTCATTCATCCCATTCATGAATTCATCCATTCATTTATCCAACTCGACCGTTCATCCGTCCCGACTCTTCCCGTGCCTCCCTCCCTCTCTTAAACTCCCTCCGTCTGGCTCCCCTTTCTCCGTCCATTCCCATTTCACTCATTCAATCCCATCCCTCTCTCTCTTTCTCTCCCTCCATCTCTCTCTCTTCTCGCTCTCTCCCCCAACCTCTCTCTCTCTCACTTTCTCTCTCTCTCTCTTTCTCTCTTTCTCTCCCTCCATCTCTCTCTCTCTTCTCGCTCGCTCCCCCAACCTCTCTCTCTCACTTTCTCTCTCTCTCTCTCTCTTCTCTCTCCCTCTTTCCTCTCCCTCCATCTCTCTCTCTTCTCGCTCTCTCCCCCAACCTCTCTCTCACTTTCTCTCTCTCTCTCTCTTCTCTCCCTCCATCTCTCTCTCTTCTCTCTCTCTCCCCCAACCTCTCTCTCTCTCTCTCTCTCTCTCTCTCTCTCTCTCTCTCTCTCTCTCTCTCTCTCTCTCTCTCTCTCTCTCTCTCTCTCTCTCTCTCTCTCTCTCTCTCTCTCTCTCTCTCTCTCTCTCTCTCTCTCTCTCTCTCTCTCTCTCTCTCTCTCTCTCCCTCTCTCTCTCTCTCTCTCTCTCTCTCTCTCTCTCTCTCTCTCTCTCTCTCTCTCTCTCTCTCTCTCTCTCTCTCTCTCTCTCTCTCTCTCTCTCTCTCCCTTACCTTCCCATCATCCCTCCCCTCTCCCCTCCATGCAGTTCCTGACACCCAGCCAGGAGGACCTCCAGAGGGGACTGAGCCCCCTGCCCCCGGGTACGGCCACCCTGGAGGGCTACCAGGCGTCGCTGGAAGAGGTACTGCCCCCTGGAGGACGGGCTCCACGGGCACCTTGGTCACACTGATGGAGAAATGCTCAAGATGTCTTTAGGAGACTATGATAGGGCCCCGGTTGATAGGAGAAGGCATTAGACCCGGTGGTATTACATTGGCTGCTGATCCATGATCACACACAGAGAGTAGGCTGGTTCCACAGATTGAGTTTGTGATTTGACTTCATATTAGATTGGATTATTCTTCTTTTTGATTGCCTGATGAAAGTCTTAATGACACTTATTTTATCGTTGTAGGTGCAATGTTATTCTAATGATGGATGGATGGATGGATGGATGGATGGATGGATGGATGGATGGATGGATGGATGGATGGATGGATGGATGGATGGATGGATGGATGGATGGATGGATGGATGGATGGATGGATGGATGGATGGATGGATGGATGGATGGATGGATGGATGGATGGATGGATGGATGGATGCTTTATTAATGTGAATTAGGCAGCGAGTATCTCAAAACAAGTAGTAAATACACACAATAAAAATAAAAAAATATGGTAAAAAAATATATATATATATATGACGTACAAAAATACAAGATGTTTGCATAGAGATGTGATATCAGGGAGGTGTTAATGGAAGAAGCTCCCACACTAAGCAGTTTAGAATGTGACTCCTTTATTAGGTGCCAGACCTGCCTCAGAGAGCATCATTACAATCATTTCTGGCCCGTTCAAAGAGTGCCCCCTTAACGCCTAACCCCAAAACACTTAAAACAGATTTCCCCTTAACACCCCAACTCAAAAAACACCCAAATTAGACTTTCAACTAAACGTTTCGGCCAAATACACATTTGGGATGAATAATCCCTCCGTATCGGTTAGCTAGGAGGCTAGGAGGCTACAGGGGCGTCTGGACCCCATAAACCGCCCCCCACAGACACCAGCCTCCCACCCACCTTTCAGTCACAAGCCACGGAGCGCTAACCTGCCTCTCCCAGGTGCTGACCTGGCTGCTGTCGGCGGAGGACGGACTCCAGGCCCAGCCCCCCATCTCCACCCAGGTGGAGGAGGTGAAGGAGCAGTTCCACACACACGAGGTAGCAGCCCCCCCTTAACCCTCTCAACCCTGAATCCATCCTCTTTTTCTCCTTTGTTCTTTCTTTCTTTTTATCGTTCTTTGTCTTTTTTTTTGATTTTTTGTTTGTTTTTAGGTTTCCGTCTTAGTTTTGCTTTTTTTGATTTTACCATTTTCCTTTCTTTCTTTCTTTCTTTCTTTCTTTCTCTCTTTCTTTCTTTCTTTCTTTCTTTCTTTCTTTCTTTCTTTCTTTCTTTCTTTCTTTCTTTCTTTCTTTCTTTCTTTCTTTCATTTTTCTTAATTTATTTCCTTTTTCATATTTTCTTTGTTTCTATCTTTCTTAAATTTCAATTTTTTCTTTCTTTCGTTTTTCAAATCCTTTTATTCTTTTTCTTTCTTTCGTTTTTCAAATCCTTTTATTTTTTCTATTTTTTCTTTGTATCTTTCCGTAATCCTCCCTCAATTGCTATCCCATGCTCCTAACTGTTCATCCATTCACCCTCCTAGCCGGCCTGGACCTCTGTTGGTCCGTGACCCTCTTTGAAATCACAGAGTTCTGTCTTTCAAGGCCCTCGCCGGGTACACGGTTTTAAGGCAGTTTAAGCGTCCGTTGAGGCATGCTCCATTTCAGGAGCCTGAACTTGTTAAAAAATGTATCTTGTAAACATTTAATAGCATGCAAGCCACACACGTCTTAACACCCACTGGGTTCTTCTGAATGATTGGTGCGATGATTTAGAGATCAGTCTCTGGATAAGCTGCGGTTGGTCGAGCCATGGGGAAAACAATTATTTCTGTTTGGCAATCAAAGAAAAACTTGGTAGACTGAAATCCAACCAACTCTTTGGCCAATCGATACGTTAATGAGGGAAAATGTTTTAAGATTTACTCGATTACTACTACTCTACTCTACCTGCTATCTTAAATATCACTGTAGTAGCTGTTTTGGGGAGGAAGTTAGTGGGTTTCAGATCCACTCGTGGTCTGAGTGCGACTCGGGTTACGGTTACGAGAAAGCTTAAATGTAACGCGGGTTGCACACCAGACGAGCCGCGGAGCGCAC
Organism: Melanogrammus aeglefinus; assembly: GCA_900291075.1. Taxonomy (NCBI): domain Eukaryota; kingdom Metazoa; phylum Chordata; class Actinopteri; order Gadiformes; family Gadidae; genus Melanogrammus; species Melanogrammus aeglefinus. The sequence goes on from OLKM01002580.1 coordinate 43,282, forward strand.
GTTGCATCGTCGAAAGATCACCCACATCAGAAGATTGTTTTTGAAGGCCTGTTTGATCGAATGGGTCCCAATGGAAGACGCTGCAATGCGGGCCAAGGTGCCAATTCTGATCTATACACACTCGGAGCCGACCCAGCGTTTAACACCAAAGTAGTCGGACCACTGCAGACAACATGAAAAAAAATACTTTTGGGTTGTCGTTTTTAATAAAATGCTGCCACATCGATTTTTGACATGGGTCAATTAGTTTGGAGCAGAGTAAAATTCCATTAAGTTACGAGTTCATTAAACATTCTCTCTTTTTCAAAGTCTTATAAGTCGTATAGGCTATTATACCATCTGAATTATGAAAGATAAACTATGGAGCCTGAAAAATAATTTTTATTCATAATTAATGTTATTTCTAACAAAATATAGACTTTCACTCATAAATAAAATACACTGGTCTGCATATGTCCCTCCTGCCCTCTCAAATAATGGATTCCGAAGCCTTTTTACCCTAACTCAAGCAATTTTCTGACCATTGACATTTTTCGGTCAAGTGAATATCAACCAACCAATCGACCAACCAATCACACCCTGACACCCCTACAAGACTTTTGGCCTACGTCATGGTTAGACTGAGCAGTTCTAATAGGTGGAAACGTGCTTTTAGACTGAACATCAATTAATTTGAGTAAAAACATAATTCTTTTTGGCTCATTGGAGAGATAGCAGCGTCCTCTGTGGTTAAAGTCAGTTAAGCCCCGTCTGTATCATTGTTCCACGAAGACTCACGTTGAGTACTGCCTCTTTAATTCCTTTATCTGGGATCCAGTGAGCGAGATGTGTGTTGTGTGTGGGTAATGCATATGGGAGGTATTTATCGGTTTTGTCTCTCTCTCTCTCTCTCTCTCTCTCTCTCTCTCTCTCTCTCTCTCTCTCTCTCTCTCTCTCTCTCTCTCTGTCTCTGTCTCTCTGTCTCTCTCTCTCTCTGGTTTCCAGGGTTACATGGTCGAGCTGACCTCCCACCAGGGCAGTGTGGGGCGTGTCCTCAGGGCAGGCTCCACCCTCCTGATGGAGGGACAACTGACCAATGAGGAGGAGACGGAAGTGAGGGAGCAAATGAACCTGCTCAATCAACGCTGGGAGCACCTGAGAGTGGCCAGCATGGAGAGACAGAGCAGGTAGACCCGCACACACACGCACACACACACACACACACACACACACACACACACACACACACACACACACACACACACACACACACACACACACACACACACACACACACACACACACAAAGTAATTCATACAGACACACACAAACACACACAAACACACACACACACACACACACAAGCACACACACACACACACACACACACACACACACACACACACACACACACACACACACACACACACACACACACACACACACACACACAAAGTAATGCACACAGACACATACACACACATTTACACACGCATGCTGACTTTACAGACCAACAATAATATCCCCCTAAACAAAAGGGCCTGCGGTGCTGAAGGGGGATTTCTGTTTACTTTTAACGAGGTGGTTCTTTGCGATTTATAGAAACACACCACCGCAAACCATCCTGTAAAATGGCCGTAGTAGTGGAGGATAACAATTCTAATAAGGTAACCACTAACGTCTGGTGCTTGCCTCACACAAAACAGGAACTTAAGCAATTTAATTTCACTGTAATCAGGCACAGGGCGAATTGACCGAAAAATTGCTCCGGCAAGTTATTGCAATAAAGCTGTTGGCGCTGTGTCTAAACGACGGACTCGCTTGCACGACCAAACACACACGATAAATACTCAAACACACAAACAATTAAGATGAAGACAACAATAACTAGGGTACGTTTTTGAACACGATAAACAGAACCGTGGAAGAGACTCATGAAAAGGCTGAGAGAGAGCGTACTTACTAGAAAGCAGCCAAGCACTGCGTGAGAAAAACATCAGCACATCCCTGCTCAGGTGGGGTGCCAGATTGCACCCGCAGAGCTGACACTGGACGATGTTATCGCCCGTGTTAAATGTTGTTTTAAAGGCTAATGAAACAAAAGATTCAAGTGTTTTCCTTTCGTTTTTTAGCTACGTGTTCTTCTGCTCTGTCTGCTATAAGTATTGCAGATGTCCTACCTAGCTGGCCAGATAGTGATTCTGAACTGCTTTGGCCCCCCTCTGTTTGGTTCGGCCAATAGGATTTAAATGGGCTTTTTGTAGCTCCCAATGGCTCAGCTAGTTGTAAATTGTCGTGGTGGGCGGGGAAAGGCTTGAACGGAATGTATATTTGCGTGGCCACAACATTTTTAGTCGCCGTTTGGCCGAGCTTTTGAATATTCTGAAGGCTTGCGCAGTTCTCCCTCACCTATGTATTGCCAATCCCTTTGAAATGTTCCATGCATGTTTTCGGCACCAAAATGGTGTAGGAAAGGGGCTAACAGATGTTTTTCACGATAAGTATTTCTTTTAATGGTGCTTCACAGGGGTCGAGTCGATTTTGGAATTAGTCGTAGAAAATTGATGTAACCCTAAAAAAGATAATAATGAATAATGGCGAAACACGTGTGCCGCTATAAAGTAGGCTGTACACTCCCAAAGCCGGCTGAAAGCCTTACAGACACGCGCAGTACCACAGAGTTCACCCCAGGTTCCATCCAGCTCAACAGGTAGAGCACGCCATGGACACCTAGCAGGAGCAACCCAATGCTAAGATCGTCTGTAGTCACGGCAATGCAAGACGGTCGTTCTCACCGACGAGACATAGAAGGGGGTCGCGCCAAAAGTCGGCCACAGCTCCGTCGCCAATCTCCTGTTTTTTATGTTTCTGAGCGTGAGCGACGCTGGGGGGAGGGCAGACTGTGTCGACAGTGCGGCCGCAGCAGCACCAGCACAGGCTCTTTTCACCCAGCAATGAAAGCAAACCAGGGGTCCAGGGATGTTGTACTTTCATCCAGGCGTGCGCATAAAAAAAAAAACCCGACAATGGAAGGTAGCCGAGGCCCGTTGGATCAAACCGTGGGCGGCGAGGCGGGGCGTGCGGTTGTGGAAAGCCGTGGGATTTCTGGAAAAGACCCGTTTAGCTTAGATGTGTGGAAATAATTGACATTTTGGACTATCTGACGAAATTGTTGTGGTGACTGGACAGTTTGATCTCGCTGTGCGGGGCTTTTTTCTCAGGCGTTTTGTCAGCTTATTATACAGGTTTTTGCCAGTGAAGTTAATAAGATGCCATTCACTCCCAGCGCTTTGTCAGTGGCGGCTACCTCACAGCGGTGCTTGCTGTGTACATCGTGTTCCTTTCAGATGGAGAACAACATGTGATCTTTTTTGGCAGGACAATGTTAGGAATGCTATAGGATGACCGACCCAAGGCTCAAAGTTGGAATTCCCAATGTCTATAGCCTACCTGTCACCAGTCAAGTTGCAGAGACAGTCTAACCTGCTCCACAAAGACCTGCATCTGCGTTCACTGCATCTCTTTCATATTGCAGTAAACACAATCTAGGAAAAACCTGAAGGACCAATCACACGTTACATGCATGTTCAAAACGTTTGTGCTAGAATCATTTAAGGCAGAAACAGTCCCCTTAGTGGATGGAAACCCATTAATTCTACCATCCTGCAGTATCATGTGTCATTCATGTGTCCTGGTAATAACGAGTGATCCGGACAGCGACCGTTCATGTGCACTGAAGGAGTCGGATTCTAAATGTTATTCTTCGTCTGTGGTACTGCACATATCACACCAACAGAATTACCGCCACCATCAGTTGGGTGCGGAAATTATGGGTTTTGTGTTTGTCGGTGATCATGGGGGCCCCAAGAAATATATTTTTGTCATTTTTGCATACTTTTAAAAGTTCTCACCGGTCAAAATTTTTGCCTTGTGTGCCTATGCTCATGCACGTCGTTAGTAAAATAAATACGTCCCCAACAGGGCGACACTGTTAGCATAATCTGGCCCCAGTTTCCGGAAGGAAGTAGAATCATCAAAGCGTTATGAGGCGTCGTTCACGAGAACTACCCAACATTGTGAAAATGTTTCCCCTATAATTCCAAGCGATCTGAACGGGATATTAGTATTTGCCTTTAATCAATTCAGATTAGCTACCGTTGTGTGCAGTTCAGCCAAATTAATTTAAAAAACAACGTCGGACCCGACAGACCTGTGCAACCCAAATCCCAACTCATACGCTAAACAAGCACTAAAGATCAAATCTAAAAACAATGTAACGTTGTATCATGAGGTCAGCTTCTTCCCCCAAACCACAAGACTTAAGAACTCTGGACTCTGATCACATAAACACACACACACAGACACACACACACACACACACACACACACACACACACACACACACACACACACACACACACACACACACACACACACACACACACACACACACACACACACACACACACACACACAAACACGTGCATTTGAATAAAGAGCTTGAACTTCTTATTGTTCGCTCCTCAACGCCTCCTGTCTGCCTTCGTGAAATCATATCTTGTCTGCCTCCATGACATCATATCCTGTCTGCCTACAGGCTCCACGAGGTCCTGATGGACCTCCAGCACCAACAGCTGAAGCAGCTCACCGACTGGCTCGACGTGACCGAGGGCCGAATTAAGCGAATGGGGGCGCAGCCTTTGGGCCCGGACCTGGAGGACGTCAAGCACCAGGTGGAGGAACACAAGGTAGGCAGCCCGACGCCCGGCCAGGAACCCTCATGTCTACGACCACCTCTGGGTTCAATGCAGCGGCTCTCATCCCCTTTCTGGACCTCAACCTCATTTTTAGGTCTGGACATATTTCATACATTTTGGTTCATCTGCTTCGACACACGCACAATGTAGACCAATCAATATCTTCAAGTAATATCAATATCCCAGTGAGTGTGGTCAATGTTGTGGTTCCCAATGTTTTTCGGGCCTGTTACCCTATTTTTGCGACCCCGATGTTACATTTCCGTGTCTCGGCTTCCACACAACGTCGTTTTAAACCTGATCCACACCCTCCAGTGATATCAGTACGTGTGTGAGGGCCTGCACAGCGCGGCACACTCCGTTATTAGCAGTAGTTTGCCTCCTGGCTATGGGTCATTAGGGAGGCTGTTCCTATATATATACAAGACCTTTATGGGTCCTTTCAAAACTTTGAAATGATTTCTTTATGAAATATGACCTGTCATGCATTGAATGTTAAGTGAGCAATGTCCTAATGTCCCAAATGTGCATATCAGGGAAGCCCAAGTTGGCTCCCGACCCCAAAGTTGTGATCCACTGCATCTTCACTCCTGGCATTATACGAAACCAGGTAGAGGATTGGAATTTAGGAAGTGAATTTCGTCAGGGTCGCTAATCCTCTAATGTGTTGCAAATTCCTCTGAAATGTTGTCCTCTGAGTTTTTTCAGCTCCGAAATGATGGATGTAAGGAGCTATACAGATGTTCTTAGTGATAAAGATTATCGATATGTTTATAATTAATTACGCTTTACAAGGGTCCAGTCGATGGTGAAAGTAGTAGTTGAAAATGTATTAAATCTGGACTGTAAATCTATAATAGTTTTAGTAATACTATTGTTGAAATCAATTATTTCAGTTTCCAATAATGGTGAAACACCAGAGCTTTTCTCCAGTGGGCTTCAGGGAAAGAAAGCAAATCACTGGCTATAACTGAGGACTCCTAGAAAGGCTTTAGCGAAAGGCTTGAGTCCCCTGAGTCGGGGGATGAACCTATATAATAACACCTCCCTCGCTCTCTGGTCGAGCTAATTCATCTGACGTGATGCTAACTTAAACACAGACCTTGAGTTTCTGTTCACCAGCCCAGCGTTTTGGGTCTCTTCTAAGCAGGGCCGGCCCTGACCGATTTGGCGCCCTAGGCAAGATTTTTGCTGGCCCCCCCTGCCCCTTTGGATTGCACAATAAATGAGAACTACCAATGTTCATACACTCAGAGAAGCTGCAAAGCTTTGTCTTTGAGACTCTTTTATTTTAGATAGAAAATTAAATAGACAAAAATTATTATTA
>OLKM01002580.1:56845-58812 GCA_900291075.1 Melanogrammus aeglefinus
CACGGATATAGCACACTATATAGAGTGCTCGCCATTTTTCGAATTCTCACTGAGAACTTAAAATACCCAAAATTTGAGTGTACATACGATGTTCCCTACATGTTACTCCCGTATACCACAATGCAGGAGAAAAAGACGCTGAATAACCCGGAAAACAAATACATTTAATGATGGAGTCTCCGGCTTTCGTTTAGAAATGTCAACAATTTATTTGGGATTTAACATAGAAAATGTAACATTCAAAATAATTAAAAAAACCGTGATCAAGCAAATGTAACATTCAACATCAATACAACCTCCAGCTTTCCTCGTGAGTGCCCGGTTTGTTTACATAATGTGGCCGCATCTGTCTGCGTCACACAAATACCCGGCGCATTTACTGACACAAATGACGTTCAGAAACGTTCAGCGTAGTGTCCGAATTCTCATTTGTCCCTATATAGTGCACTATATCATGAACACTATATGGGGAATAGTGAGTGAGTGAATAGGGAACAATTTCAAAAACATCTCAGGAGTGGTAGGAAATGTTGACGTTGAAATAGGCCCAATGTCCCTGTGGGAGTGTGTGTGGGGATGGCTGGGTTAACTGGTGCACACTAATTACTCAACATGCAACAGGTGTGCAGCCTCACCCTGCCCCAGAGTCCAATCAGACTCGCCCAGGTGAGGCTGCTTAAACCAGACGTCATCCACACACACTCGCACAGTCACGTCCATAATCTCTCTCTGTTCTTAGTTTACTCTATTAAAGTACTCAAACTCATTGTCAGGATTAGGGGTTTGATTCCCACTGGGGCCACCCAAGATTGGAGCACTGGGGTTTCAACCCCTAACCCTGGCAACACTGGCATATGCCAATCATGAATAATTATAAAAGTGGACACAGGGTTTTGGAATATTTTGTATTATGTTGTGTTACTATAAAGAATGAGATTTAAAAAAAAGTATGTATCAGCATGACAATCTTTCCCCTATTTTGTCATGATTGCCATTCTTATTCAAAACATGTCTTTAAGTAGCATCTTGTCCAAGAAAGCCCATGTTGGGATTTTAACTCGGAACCATTCGGCGAGGCGTCAGACAACGTAATCACCGGTCGATCCTCGCTCTGTGTCCTATTTCTAAAGTTCGTCATGCATCGTGAATTCAACAAGATTTGTTGTCATCACCTTCCCCAAAAAAAAACGTTTTCACACATTTTTCCTCCGAATTCTGCGTATTCCGATATGCTTTACGGTTCCGGCTGTCCGGGTGTCTAATGAGTGCTGGGGGTTGACGTAGCGATCCTACACCAGCGTTGGGGTTTTGCATCTCAAAGCACATCGCTCTGGGCTCAAAAGGACACCAGCCCGAATCCCCAATAGGATTTGCCGTTAATAAATACACTAGTCTTCTTCAATCCTCTTCATTTTTTTCTTCCCTTCTTATTTTCGTGGCGTGCAATTGGATTTCACGGCGTCCTCTGTTCTCCGCTCCTAAACAACACCTGGCCAGGCGGCCTTTCACAACGAATTGTCCTGACACTAGCATTGCATCCCGAGGGAGGGGCATGCGGGGTAGGGGTTGGCAGAGAGAGAGAGAGAGAGAGAGAGAGAGAGAGAGAGAGAGAGAGATCGTAGCCATCTTTATAGATATGTCTTGCTTCATTATAATCATCAACGATTTCTCCTTGTCCTTTCTTCTCTTCTCTATCTTCTGTTTACCCTGCCCTACACTATCTGATCCTCGTTTATTGTTCTCCATATTCATTCATTGATTTGTTCAATCCCTCACCTCCTTTCTCCACTCCTTTCGTCCTATGTCTCTCCTCGTTTCCTCTCCTCTCCACCTCCTCTTCCCCTTCATCCACTCTCCTCTTCTCTCCCCCTTCCTCCTCCTCCTCCTCCTCCGCCTCCATCTCCTCTTCTCTCCCCCTTTCTCCTCCTCCCCCTTTCTCCTCCTCCTCCTCCGCCTCCTCCTCCTCC
>OLKM01002581.1:0-17280 GCA_900291075.1 Melanogrammus aeglefinus
CCCTCTTGAGCTGCTTGCCCCGCGACCCGACACGGCTAAGCGTTGAAGTTGTAGATGTAGTGAGAACACCAATTAAACAAACGAAACACTTCAACACATTCTTGAAGGCTGGCTGTGCCGGGCTGGGCTGTGCGGGGCTGGCTGTGGAGTGCGGGGCTGACGTGACAGGACACGTTAGGTAGAGGCTGGAAAGGAAGGCCTGCTTGGGCTAGACTGGGCTACACTCAATGGCACATTGTGCATGTTGTCAGACACTTGATTTTCCTTGACTCTGAAAAAGATTATTTGGGAGCCTCCTCGTAGGGAAACTTCTTTGCACGATGGGCCACTGATTGAAATCCTTATGCACGCTCAAGATTGCTCCCCCTGCTAGTCTGTTGCGGAGGTCTGCTTCACCCTGTTCAGGTGAGAGACTCCCTCTCGCAGTTTCACACCGTGAGGGGGACAGTGCTATGCAGCTAGCTTGCACAGTTGGGGTACAACACTCCCAAACTCCTCGTATTTGAGGTGAGGTCATTCATGATGCCCAGCTGTTGTCTATCCTTGAGTTGCACAGAAAGACACATGTTCTCTGAAGGACCATCAACTCCTCCACCACTGCAATGCTGGCATCCACCGAGGGGAAGTGTTCTGCCAGGGTCCTGAGGTGACCATGTGCAGCCTCATGGTCAGGTGATGTTGCTGCCTGTGGCCCGAGAGCACTGAATGATCCAAAGACCTCCAGGTTAGGGAACCGCTCCTCCAACCCACGAATGAGCCCATTCAGGTAGGGGTCCATCACCTCTGAGCGGAACCTCCTCCAGAAGTGCTCCCTGTCCCCACCCTCTGGTTGGCCCCTTCTGCCCCTCTCCTGTTCCACAGAGATCGAGAACTGACCCAAGCCAGCTGGGTCGTCCAGGCTTTGGTTGAGCCTGGACAAATGTGACCCTGGTGCTTGCTGATCACCAGCATCTCTGATGTGGCCGATGATGGCCAGTGTGACTGGAACCTGCTCCTTGATCGCCAGGAAGTTCAAATCTTCCTTCTGAAAGATTTTTGACAGGCGTGATAGGTGTGGCAGAACATCTGCCTGCAGATGAAGTGCAGCAATAAACCGGTACGTGGCGAGAAAGGGTAGAGGCCTTTGGCCGCAGCACATTTCCTCACTTCCACTTCCTCTGCCAGTACATTCAGAACTGCACTTATGTTCTTCTGCAGGTTCTGAATGGCTAGGTGCTGTGAGAGCCATCTGGTGTCCTTCACCTCCTTGACTTTCAAGTCAGTGATGCCAAGCACGGCTGCAGCAGCTGACAAAGCCGCAGAGCGGTTTGCACTATTGCGAAAGTACAAATGCAGCTGCTGCAGGTGCTCCTTGAAGGTCTTCATGTATGGGACTTGTCAGCAGCGTCTTTGCACGCCAGTGCCAGCCGATGGGCAGCACAATGGGTGCAGAGCAGCCCTGGCCAGATCTCAGACAGCTGCTTGGCCACTCCGTTTATTCGGCCTGTCATCACTGCAGCACCGTCAGTCCCAAGACCACAGGTGAGGTGTGGAGGGATCTCCTTCTTTTCCACCACCTCTCTAACAGCGCCTACAATGCTGTCCGCCTTGCCATCCTGACATGGATGTCAAGCTGCCTAAGTACAGAGATATCTGTGCTTTCATCGAGTTCCAGTCCAACTGCTTGGGAAGTCCTAATAGCCTGCAGGATAGGCCTCTCAATGACAGCTGCAAGTATATCCAGCATGTCATCTATGATCCTGTGCGATCTATAATTGGTGTTCTGGCCAATCTTCAACTTCTCAAAATACTGGCAACCAAGCAGCTGGGCCAGATCAAGTATGGCCGAATAGTTGGTATGATGGGCTATTTCATGTTTAACCAGCCAATATAGGCATTTGAAACCGCCTATCACAGCCTCATGTTCCAGGGACACCAATGGATCAAAGGCAGCAACAACAGTGTTGCCTTTCATTAGCTCAACATGCCGTTTCAAGGCCTCTCTGTGTGTCTCGGATGCTGCATGTCTGTCCAGCTTGTCCTTCCTGTATGACACACATGGGGCCTCAATGAATGGCCGTGTCTGGGTACCCCTGTTTGCAGATTTTTTGTGAGCCCGGCAGATCCTACAGAACATTCCTGTAGCGGAGCGGCGGAGCAGCCCAGCCCGGGTCTGCTGAGCTGATCTGCGGTCAAAACTTCACCGTCATACCGGTAGAAGCACACGAGTCGATTCATCTACCTGCAGCTAAATCCGTCTTGTACAGCCAAGCCTTGTACTTGGGGTCTGCACCCCAATCTGGATCCCATCCAGATGTGCGGTGTTTTTCGGTCTTCCCTCCACCTGCCATCCCATCCTCTCTCTCCACACCTTGTTCCGCCCTCTCACCATCGTTCTCCGACTCCGTTGATGTAGTAGCAGGTGTTTTCTTAAAGAAATATGTAATTGATCCCTGTTTGGGATCATCGGCCTTCCTCTTTGACATGTCGACTTAGCAATGATGCTCTTTGGCGCGGTTGTCACTCTTCGCGCTTTTTGATTTAGCATCATATCTGTCGTACGCGATGGGGGGAGGGGGGCGGGGCGGGGGGTGTTTAGCGCCTAGATTATTCAGGTTTTTTTTTTTTGTTTTTTTTCCCCCCCCACATTTTCAAGGGGGGCGGGGGCCCGCGTTGGCGAACGGGCCGCCCCGCCAACAGAATGGTAGGGGAAACACTGGTACTGTAGATCACATGATCAGGTACCCTGGAATCATTTGATTTGATTCTTACTGAGTCAGGGTTAAGGTTAATCAGGTTGCAAAAGAAGGTCTTTACACATGGTCATACAACTTAACCATGGTCGGAATATGTATTTGTTGTGTTTTAATCTGGTGTCCTTCCCTCTATGTGTTCCTCTTGGTGTCATGCAGATCTTAGAGAACACGCCAGAACCTCATCCTGACCACAGCCACCTGAAGGCTGCTCTGGAGAAAGCAGAGGAGCTCTGCTCACAGGTGTGCGCGTGCACACACACACACACACACACACACACACACACACACACACACACACACACACACACACACACACACACACACACACACACACACACACACACACACTTTTAACAGTTAGTAAGCCGTGTTTATATACCAGCTCCTGTGTGTGCTTTAAGGTGAATGAAGGCGTACGGGAGAAGGAAAACTCTGACCGACTGGAATGGATTCAGGCTCATGTCCAGTGTGAGGGCCTTTCTGAGGTAACACACACACGGCTGCATGCCAATGTAGAGTCAGAAGTAGGAACCAGCTATCATTGAGTTGCTCAACCAGAGCACTTTTAGTTTTCAGCTCTCTGTGCCGTTTACTGCATCTTATTGATTTAGTTGTTTAACTTGCCTTGTAGCTGATTTAAAAATGTACATATTGCACATTTTCTTATCCATTATTTATGTAGCTGTTTTTGACTCCTAAAGCTAGAGTATAGGCAGTAGGAGAAACTAAGCAGAGGATGCTAAAGTGTTCTCTGTACTTCTTTCCACCCTAAAATATCTAGCCCCTCCCTTCAGGCCTCCCTTCAAACCCACACCTAGTTTGAGCCAGGTCACTCTTTTTGCACCTCTTTTTGCTTTTTTTGTCAGCGCATTTGATTTATTTGTTATTCCGGGCGCCTGGTCTGTGAGGTATAACAGTGGGATCACCAATAGAACAGAAACAGGCAGAAGCAGGGTTTGCGGTGAAATCAACTTATGTCATTTATTTATAAAAAGTTGCCGGGGGAAAAAGGGAGGGGACAAAAGGCAACTCAAATCTTCACCGGGTCGGCAGCTGTCGTCAGGGTGCCCTTTCTGGCTCTTCCTGGAGTGGGACCAGAGAGAGAGAGAGCGAGAGATAGGCCAAGGTTAGTGAGGTCTGTGGTCCCTGCCACTGACCTCTTCGCCCTAGCTCGGCTTGCGTTTCCTCTTCGAGTCTTTGAGGTTCCTCTTCAGCTGCAGGCCTTCTCTCGGGTTTCAACACAACACAATTCACACACCGACAAAACAGTTCTTCGGTCAACTTGGACATAATTTCATTAATGCGGTTTGGATTGATCAAGAGGGTTGGCCACAGGCCTCTTACCATGAGACTGGCCTAACGTGTCTCTGGTCTCCACACGCTCCTCCAGCCAGTCCGTCTTCAGCTTGTTCTGTTGGAGTTAAAAGGCCTCCTGATTGCAGGGCTAACTCAGCACACCTGTGAGCGGTAAGCTGAGACACCTGAGTGGGGCGGGGTCTCTTCTGCCCCATCCAAAGTACCTCCCATCCAATACCACACCCCTTGGCTGCCTTTGTGGCCACCACGTGGCCATGTGGGGCACTGCTCAGCAGCTGGGCCACCACATACCCCCGCCCTCAGCTCTGAACCACGGTGGGGAGCGACAGACCAACAGCAATCATCCCTTCTCATGTCGAATAGAGAGATCTCGTTCAGTTTTCTATAGTCACCACCACACCACCACATACCCCCGCCCTCAGCTCTGAACCACGGTGGGGAGCGACAGACCAACAGCAATCATCCCTTCTCATGTCGAATAGAGAGATCTCGTTCAGTTTTCTATAGTCATTGCAGAACCTAATGCTGCCATCGGGCTTCCCAACAAGGACTATAGGACTGGACCAGGCACTGTGGGACTCTTCCACGACCCAAGGTCAAGCATTTTCCTCACCTCCTCTCTGATGGCTTCTCCTCTGGCCTACGGTTTCGATTTGGTCGAAGTCTACCGTCTTTCCCGGCTCGGTTTTATTGTCATTGGCGATGACTGTTGTCCTCTCTGGGGTCTCAGAGAAGACATCTTTGCTCCTGGCAAGCAGTTCTCCGAGGACCTGTACCTGTCTGGATGACAGCTGATTGCCCATTTTCACTGGCGGTAGGCTCTGGGGAGACAGTCTGGCACCGAAGACATTGGAGGGGACAGGGGGAGGTTCATGCCATGGCTTCAGTAAGTTTATGTGATAAATTTGCTTGCCTTTCCTTAGGCCAACCTGTCGTATCTGGTAATTCACTGGTCCCATTCGTTGCATTACCTCATAAGGTCCTTGCCATTTGGCTAAAAACTTGCATGCATTCGTGGGGATCAAGACCATGACTTTGTGTCCTGGTTCGAACTCTCTCACCTGGGCTCCTTGATTGTACACCCGTGCCTGGGCTTGCTGCATGTGTTCACGAACCAAGGGCCGCACCTGGGTCATTCGGTGGTGCACCCGCTCCACGTGCTCAAGGAGACTGCACTGGGGGGATTGCTGCTGCTCCCAGGCTTCCTTGGCCACATCCAGCATGCCCCAGGGTCTCCGTCCGTCAGTTTGAATGGTGAAAATCCGGTGGAACCACGAGGTAGCAGCTGGTCCCAATTCTTACCATCCACATCTACAACTTTGCGCAGCATGTGCTTTAGAGTTTGATTGAACCTTTCTACGAGTCCATCTGTCTGAGGGCGGCAGACAGAGGTTTTAATTTGCCTCACCTTCAGACTTTGGCACAGTCTATTCATCACCCCAGACACAAAGCAGGAGCCCTGGTCTGTCAGGATTTCCTCAGGCAATCCCATTCTACTGAAGAGCAGGAACATTTCTGGGCGATGCCCTTCCTGTTGCCGAGCATAGGGGAATTGCCTCTGGATAACGGGTGGCATATTCCAGTATGACTAAGATATAGCGGTGGCCGCTGCTAGACTTCGGGAGGGGTCCGACAATGTCCATGCCAATCCTACTAAAGGGGGTTTCAATTAGAGGGCTGCACGGGCCTGGAAATTAAGCCCGTACCCGGCCCGAGCCCGAGACTCTCAAACCCGACCGGAACCGAGCCCGAATTAATAAATTAAAAACCAGGCCCGATCCGACTCGTTACCCGAAATGTTATTATGCAAAATGCATGTTATTTTCAATGACATTTAACAGCGCGACGCTCGTCAAGCGGCTCGGAAGTGAGACGACTCGGTAGAGAGAGAAAGAGAGCCGTGTGTGTTGTGGCATCCCGCCCCTGAAGCCTCGGCCTGAACGGTCCCGTGGGACCGTGAAGGACGGGGTATACACCCCCAACCACACCAGCCGGCGACGGAGAGCACCGGGTCCTTCCCCCCAATCAGGGTGATTGGGGGACACCCTGGCGAAAACAGGGGAGCCATCTTAAGTGGAGGTCCAGACCAAGAGCACGACAGAGGCAGAGACACGCATGGGACTTCAAGAGGCGTGAGGCTCACGGAGACCCAAGCGCACCCTTAACCTGTCTTTGATACTTGCCATTAAACGCCGAAGTCGGCTTAAACCAACCGTTGCCACGTGCTTTCCTGATTCACGGCTCATTCTCCAAGCCGGATAACACATATGGTGGAGAATGCAGGCAATCTGAGCGTTTCCCACTACTACTACCCCACCAAGGCAGAACCCGGACGAGCCGCGGCGTTGGCTGCCCAACAACACCAGCGGGAGACACACCGAGAGCCTCGCCCTGCTCCGCGAGGCTGTGCTGCGGCTGACTCAGCACGCCGTCCACGCTGCGCCGACCGCCGCCCGCACCAGCCGCCTCACTAAGCTGGGACCGGAGGACGATGTGGAGGCTTACCTCGAGTCGTATCCGAGCGGGACCGCACAGAGGGAAGCCCTGGCCAGAGGGAGCAGTGGGCGCACATAATAGCGGCCGTTCCTCACCGGACACCCGCCCAGCCCAGGCGAGCCAAGGACCTGCCGGCGGACGTCGCCCGCCAGACTACCCGGCGCTCAAACAGGCCATACTGGCCTATTACGGGCACAACCTCGCGGCGCGCGCACAGCGCGCGCAGGATTGGCGGTTTGACGCGCAGGGAGCTGTGCGCACACAGATCGCGCAGCACAGCCGGCTGGTGAAGCGGTGGCTGACAACGGGAGAGGGACCCAACCCGATCGACCGGGTGATTATCGACCACACCCTGCGGCGACTCCCGCCGGACGCCCGCCGCGTGCTGGCCCACCATCATCCTGCCACCGTGGACGACACTGGTCCTACAGCTGGAGAACTGGCAGGTGGCCAGCTCCTGAACGTTAGACCGCCCCAGCCCCCCGGCGCGCCGAGCCCCGCCAAGACCCAAGGGACCCCCTGTCAGGACCCCCGCTCCCGGCTCCAACCCACGAGCGCAGTACCGGTGAACCAGGAGGTGCGGCGCTGCTTCGGTGCTGCGGCCAGCCCGGCCACATCGCTCGGCTATTGCCCGACGGGGACGGGATGTATCGAATGCCGTCAGCAATACGCAGATCCGGGGTGAGATCACACCTGCATGTTGGCGACCTGCTGGTCGCAGGGAACCTCGGGTAGTCCGACGATCCCGGCGCGGGTCATGAACCGGGACACGCAGGCCCTCTTGGACACTGGCAGTGCGGTTACCCTCCTTCGCCCCGACCTGGCGGGGGGAAGCGCGGGGGAACGATGGAGGTGGCCTGCGTTCACGGGGGACAACCCGGACCTACCCCACGTGCCACGTGGTTGTCCGCACCCCAAACGGGGTGTTCACAATCAGGGCGGGGATTGTCCCCCACCTACCGGTCCCCGTGCTGATCGGGAGGGACTGCCCGATCTTCCACCGGCCTGTGGGACCCGACGCGGAGAGCTACGGAGCTGGAGAGGCCTCCCCGCAGAGGGGCGCGGGGGGTGGTTCGGCAGGCCTACGGACGGGGCCACCCGGCGTCCATCATCCCCGGGGGAGCTGACGGCGGAG
This sequence comes from Melanogrammus aeglefinus, assembly GCA_900291075.1. Taxonomy (NCBI): domain Eukaryota; kingdom Metazoa; phylum Chordata; class Actinopteri; order Gadiformes; family Gadidae; genus Melanogrammus; species Melanogrammus aeglefinus. The sequence goes on from OLKM01002581.1 coordinate 7,684, forward strand.
GACGAGGAATCGGAGGGGAACGGACCTTCCCCACCGGGGACCCCGGGGCACACAGCGAGAGGTCCCCGGTCCGGAGCGAGACACCGGAACCTACCCCCGACACCACGGAGACCCTCACAGCCTCCGAGCAGCCAGACCCGCCGGAAGACCCGGAGAGCTCCCCCCTCTACGGAGTTCTCGGACTTCTCTTACCGGGAGGGGGGAAAGGCTCGTCCCGACCCGGCCAGTTCGCAACGCTCAGCCTCCAGGATGAGGCCCTCAAGCACGCCTGAGCCACGTTCCTGGTTCATGACGGGCAGGCCCGAGACTCGGTGAGTCACACACACACCCTTACTTCAGCACCAAGGGGGGTCTGTTGTATCGAGTAGCTCCGGGAGGGGGGGAGTGAGGGAACAGCTAGTGGTGCCCCGTCCCTACTACGTCAGTAAAGTGCTTTTTATGGCCCACACCCACCTCCTGGGGGCCCACCTGGGCATGGACAAGACCGGGAGCGGGTTCCTAGCCAGGTTCTATTGGCCCGGGTTAAGCGGGATGTTGAGCGCCACTGCCAGGTGCCCCCGAGTGCCAGCGGGTACGCCCCCGGGCACCGCTAGACACCCCCTCATTCCCATGCCCATCATCGAGACCCCCTTCGAAGCGTTTGGCCTTAGACATCGTCGGCCCCCTTCCCAAGACCAGCCGGGGCCACCGTTACATTTTTGGTGCTAGCAACTACGCCACCCGGTACCCGAGGCCCTTTCCCTGGCGCGGCCGCCACCGCCAAGGCCGTCGCCCGTGGACTTATGCTCCTCTTCAGCCGGCGTGGGGATAGCAAAGGAGGTCGCTCACCGATCAGGGGTCGTGCTTCATGTCGCGGGTGATGAAGGGGGTCCTCAGCCTCCTGCAGGTGAAGCAGCTCCGGACCTCGGTGTACCACCCCAGACGGCGGCCTGGTCGTGAGCGATTCAACAAGACCCTTAAGCAGATGCTGTTAGAAGGTCATGCAGGCCGACGGGAAGAACTGGGACCAACTACTACCACGTACTGTTCGCGGTACAGGAGGTCCCTCAGGCGCGTCCACCGGGTTCTCCCCCTTCGAGCTGCTGTACGGGCGCGAGGCCCCGCGGGATCCTGGACATCGCCAAGGAGGCCTGGGGAGAGCCAGCCGTCCCCCCACCGCACCACCGTGACCACGTGGAGCAGGTGCGGTGACCGCATGGCCCGGGTGTGGCCCATCGTCCGGGGGCACCTCCAGCAGGCGCAGCAGGCCCAGGCGAGGGTCCTATAATCGAGGAGCCCAGCTGAGGACCTTTCAGCCAGGGGAACTGGTCCTGGTCCTGGTCCCTCACGGCGGAAGTGCGGGTTCCTGGCCGAGGCAGGGACCTACTGAGGTGGTGGAACGCGTGGGCGAGTGAACTACGGGCCCTCCAAGCCAGGGAGGCGGAAGCCGACACAGCCTATACCACATCAAAGCTCCTGAAGCAGTTGGAGGGGGGGAGAGCAGACACCCGCCGACCCCGCTCCCTTGTCCCTGGCGCCCGGCAGGAGATTCCCGGAGTCCCCGGTGGGGGAGGACCTTCAGCGCGGCCAGAGCACGACCTGGACGATATCGTCCTCCAGCATCGGGACGTGTTCTCCGACCTGCCGGGGAGGACTGCCGCCACCCGCCACGACATCCGGACGGCGCCGGCATATGGTAAGGGTCTCGCCCTACAGGATCCAGAGGCCCGAGGAGACACATCCGACCGAGGGTCGCCGAATGCTGCAGCTCGGGGTGATAGAGGATCACGCACGCGGTGCATGCAGCCCGGTGGTCCTGGTGCCCAAGCCGGATGGAACCTTTAGTTCTGCAACGACTTCAGGCGCTCCTGGAACGAGGCATCAGAGTTCGACGCCTAACCCCTACGGGTCGACGAACTTATCGAGCGCCTGGGCCCGGGCGCGGTACCTGTCGACCCTGGACCTGACCAAGGGGTACTGGCAGGTGCCGTTGACCCGGTGCGGCCCGGGCAAAGACGGCGTTTTCCACCCGGGGGGACGTGTACCAACACACCGTCCTCCTTCGGCGGTACACGCGCCCAGCCACAATTCCAGCGGATGATGGACCAGCTCCTGAGGCCCACCAGGATTACGTGGCGGCATACATTGATGACATCATCATTTACAGCCACAGCGTGGGATATCCACGTCCGCCAGCTGAGGGCCGTGCTGGGAGAGCTGACGCAAGGCGGGCCTCACCGCCAACCACCTGGCAAGTGTCGCCTCGGAGAGAGGAGACGACGTACCTGGCCTGGTACCGGGTCGGAGAGGGACGGTCGCGGCCGCAGGAGGCAAGGTAGCCGCCATACGGCTACTGGCCCAACCCAAGACTAAGAAGCAGTGTAAAGGCGTTCTTGGGGCTGGTGGGCTACTATCACGCCTTCATTCCCGGTACGCCACGCTGGCCAGACCCCATGAACGACCAAACCCGAAGAGCCTTGCCGGATCGGGTCACCTGGTCAGAGGCGGCGGACCGGGCGTTCAAGAAGCGCTCGAGGAGGCCTGTGCTCAGAACGCGGTTACTATCACACCCTACTTTATAACCTCCGTGTATTGTCCACACAGACGCCTCGGCGGTGGGACTTGGGGGGTCCTGTCCCAGGTCCGGGCCGCGAGAGGAGCACCCGATAAACCTACGTCAGCCGGAAGCCCTCCCCAATGAGCGCAACTACTCACCGTGGAGAAGGAGGCCCTGGCCAATTAAATGGTGCCTGGAGAAGTTGCGCTACTACCCTGGGGAGGGAGTTCACCCTAGTCACGCCACGCCTACGCCCCCCTGAAGTGGATGGGGGGGCCAAGAATACAAATCCCGGCGTGACACGGTGGTTTCCTGGCTCTCCAGGATTTCCGTCTCGGGTGACCACCGACCGGGCCGCGAGCAATGCCACGCCGAGCCCGTCACGTGCGTGATGCCTGGGTCGGTGGGTTCCCCAGAGACCAGGGACTTGAGCAAACGGGGGGTGAGTAGTGGCATTCCCGCCCCTGAAGCCTCGGCCTGACACGGTCCCGTGGGACCGTGAAGGACGGGGTTGTACACCCCCACCCACCAGGCGGCGACGGAAGCACCGGGTCCTTCCCCCCAAATCAGGGTGTTTGGGACACTCTGGCCGAAAACAGGGGAGCCATCTTAAGTGAGGTCCAGACCAAGAGCAGACACCACAGCAGGCAGAGACACGCATGGACTGCAGAGGCGTGAGGCTCACGGAGACCCAAGCGCACCCTTAACTGTCTTTGATACTTGAATAATAACGCGAAGTGCCTTATAAACCAACCGTTGCCACGTGCTTTTCCTGAATTCACGGCTCTATCTTCCAAGCCGGATACCACAGGTGCCTGCCTGCCTCCTGCCGGCTGCCTGCCTGCTGCCTGCCTGCCTGCCTGCCTGCCTGCCTGCCTGCCTGCCTGCCTGCCTGCCGCCTGCCTGCCTCCTGCCGCCTGCCTGCCTGCCTGCCTGCCGTTCCTGCCTGCCTGCCGCTGCCTGCCTGCCTGCCTGCTCTTGCCTGCCTGCCCGCCTGCCTGCTCCTGCCGCCTGCGCGCCTGCCTGCCTGCCTGCGCACACACGTGGATTGTTGACTAAAGTGAAAACCTCTTCCAGCTGTTCGCGGTTTCCGTGAGCAGCCACTTAATTAATTGGTTCAGATACGGCAAATAGTTATAGGCCTTAGTTCCTCCAACTTGAGTGGTCAACCTAGATACCTTGTGTTAAATTTGCGTTCACCCTAATAAAATAATATTATTAAAGTATAGCCTAATTATTCAGCAAATGACAGTAACAAATGAGTTGTTTGCAATAAATACCTCTACCGCTCATGTACACCTGATCCTTTGCGATAGGAAATTATGATTTTCGTTCTAAAAATGGAATTCATTATATACGGTCACATGTTTGAATCCGCATAAACAAGGGGCACTGACAGTCAGATATCATTTATGAGAAAAACACGATAAATAATGAACAAGCCGTGTTACTTTGGACTATACTCCTCCCCGCCCTCTCCCCCGGTAGTTTTATAGAGAACACGTTGGAGGATAGTTGATCACAACAAAGAAAGGCGTTTGTGTTAAATTGATTAAAAGATTTGTTATAAAAAAAACTTTAAAAAAAAACTAGTTTGTCCGACCCGACCCGAGCCCGAAGTAATTAATTAAAAACCAGACCCGACGACTTCCGGTAAGATGTTGGAGTGAAAAGTCACGTAATTTTGAGCTCTCTCAACTCGGCGACGATAAACCCTCAAAAATCATAATTTAAACAAATACATTCAATAATATATAGGAAGGAACCAATAAAGAGGCCGGATATATCAAGCAAATCAAGTCAGAAGAAAATAAAAAAGGAGAAAAATGGATCCAAATTCTGACAAAGGAAAGCGGGAAGAGAAGAATGGGGCAGGTGCAGAACCAGCTAGCCTAAATCAACTAATTGACTTGCTAACACCCATATGCAAACAACTGGATGAGGTGAAAAAGGAGGTCCAAGAAGTCAAACAAGGGATAATAGATGTGAGGAGAGAAGTAAAGGAAGAATTCGATAGATTCCGGAAAGAAACTGACAGCAAATTCGAAGGAATTAATGCCGACATGAAAACGCAGCATGACCACATGGAGGAAGCCCAAACACGAGTAGCTGAACTGGAAGAATGGCAAGTAGAAGCTAAGAGCGAGATGCTAGCTATGATGGCCCAGACCCTAAAGATGCAGGTGAAAATGACGGACCTCGAGGGGAGGTCGAGGAGGAATAACATTCGCATTTTTGGCATACCAGAGGACACGGAGGAGAACTCAACAAGCAAGTATCTGGGGCGCTTCCTTACCACCGAACTCGAATTACCTAGTGACACTCCACTCCAGATACAGAGAGCACACAGGGCCCTGACACAGAAACCACCGCCGAAGCACCCCCAAGATCAATGGTAGTTAACTTCCTACAATTCGAGACCAAGGAAATGGTGCTCAGTCATGGATGGAAGAGGAAAATTCACGTGGGAGGGAAGAGGATTTTTTTCGACCATGATTATGCAACTGAAGTGGTCCAGAAAAGAAAAGCATACGGACCCATTAAAAAATACTAAAGAGAAGAAAATCCGCTTCAGACACCGTAAGCGATGATCCGCATATATGGGAAGCGGAGTCAAGACCTACGATAGTGCAGAGGACGTGGCGAGAGACATGAAGGAGAGAGGTTACGAGGTGGATCTCCCGAGAGAAGGCACCGCGACCGCAGAGAGGGAGAAGACAAGAGATCGGGCAGAATGGCAACAGGTGACTCGAAGCAAGACGGGGAGGATGGCAGCGGCTGCTGCCAAGGAGAAGCTGAGGGGGTTTCAAAGGGGAAAATGAGCCTAGCTCGCTGACCGACATGGAGTGTTAAAAGTGGAAATGATAGGCCAACTTGAGAACTGTTTGACCACTTTATTGGTTGCTTTTTCATTTTTTGAAAAATACTGTAATTTCATTAAACTGCAAATTCAAAGTAGTTTCACTGCTGAAATGACAAGTTGGCAACGACTCGCCAACCTAGGCCGGCCATGTTTTAAAAAAAAAGCAGGCGTTGACGTCATCAGAATGGTTTGGTGCTTTTCAGATAACCATGCAAATCTTGCGAAGAATAATTCATTTTTGTGTGACCCTGGGCTTTTCAAAACGGTATATCGGGTAAAAGAGTGGCTAAAATAGTTACATTTTCCATTGTTATTCCTTACAGAGCCTAAACTTGCTCCAAAAAATGGTTAATGCGTTGAAACGCCTCAGCCCCCAAAGGGACCAGGGCAGGAGAGTATGTAGCGACCACTATAGAGGCTGATTACATTGAAGAGGACGCTGTTGCTGAAGATGGGAGAATTGTTCGTCTCGTCCCACAATCGCCTGAAGCAGATGCTGCTGCAACAATTTTTTAATTTTAAGTAGCTATAGTCTGGAGACACGGGACAAGACCTGTCACATCGGACCGGGCGCTGCCTCTTATGCGCAGAGGAAGAGCGCAGAAATCGCGCTGCCAGGCAGGAAACGAACAGGAAAGTATAGCTCTACTACTAGAGAACAGAAGAATATGAGGTACACTCCACTGTTTGATGATCCGCTCCAATGCTCTTGATAATTTCTAATCCATCGCAAAAATATATCCATGTGTTATTGGCAAATAAATGGCATCGACAATTAATTGTATCATGAAATGAAGTGCGTAGGCCAGGCTGCTGCACCCGGTTTACTACTTTTCATTGCTGTAAACAAAAACATTATCTCCTCCACATTATCTTCCTCCATACATATACATCAGGACCTATATACATACACATTATAATATATATATTTAATAATATATATATATATATATATATTATATATATATATATTTATGTTAGAATTGAGATAGCGTAGAGTAAGCGTTAAAGTAGGGCAAAGCCTAATCTTACATGACATGAATTAACCGAAGCGGACGTTCACTTTATTTCAATATGCCTACGCAATTTCTGTTATTGTTTGTTTTTGTGTTTGTGACAAGGAAACAAGGGCCGCCGTAATGTATCCTGTAGGCATATCAGAGACAGGACTTTATTCCGATTTAACTTCCTGTCAGCCTCGTCAATTAACGGTGTTCTTGGATGTTCTCGCCGAAGTGCATAACTTGCTTGGATACCGTGTTCTGAACATGCGTTGCATCGTTTATGAATTGGTGAATAAACTCAGGTTGTGCGAAACTTCTAATGTGTGAGTAAGAGGTTTCTTTTGTGATGGCAGTAGTATCGATGATTGCAATTTTGTTTCGCTCAATGAGAAGTGGTAAACTATTAGCAGATCCTTGCGATCCTGTTTGTGGTCACTAGGCTGAGGTACAGCTAGTTTACAGTAGTGCTGTATGTTATGCTATGCTAGTACTGTAATCGCAGCTTCTACAATGATAATACATTGCAGGAATTAACTATAGTATGGTGTAAAAAATTGTGTAGTCTTCAGGTGATCATTATCTTAGTCCTCTACTCCCCTCCGCACAACCTATCAAGACTGTGTTAGTTTACCTGCTGTATTTAAATTGGGCGCCCAGTGTTCGGCTTGTGTATGTCCCTTCAGCGACGGTTCTAGGCCAGTTTGCCGAAACCCAGTTCTGCCGAAATCCCAGGTTTTGCCGAAACCCAGTTTGGCCGTGCTTTCCAGTTTGCCGAATCCAGTTTGCCGAATCCCAGTTTAGCCGACTGCTATGTGAATGGTGTATCACATAGCCTGTCGGCCACACGAAAAAACCACATGCGACAAATATAAAACTAGTTACTAATAGTTATGTCGCTTCTTTTAATGCATTAGCGCAAAGCACATTCTGAATCGCGGACTTCTTTGAATGTATTTCCCCAAAATTCAAAGGATAGGAAGTTCGCGCTATATCTGGTGGGAGGGGTGAACACAGTACTAGTTTATAAGGGGTAACATGCGATTGTTTTCTCTACCACTTACCATTTGTTTTAAGATTTACATCTGCTGACAAACTATTTTACTCGTATTTATTAAATGGATGGACCAACAGTTGTTTGTGTATGAAAAAGACATTTTAGAAAAACACCAAGGGTATCTTTACACGAATAGTAAACAATTTATTAAGTACGATCTTCCATAGTTTATTATTTGTCGGCAATGTGGGTTTTTCGTGTGCCGACTAGGCTATGTGATACACCCAGCAGTCATGGCAAACTGGGATTCGGCAAATGAGTCGAGCAAATGGTCAGATACCTCAGCGACAGCATTGCAACCCTCAAACACGTCTCGCTCTAATGACAGCATTTGGCACGTCGGATTGGACGTGAATAACATCTGTTATTTTTTGATGAGATTGTCCCAGGTTCATTTCATGCAGCAGACACTCCATGTCATTGGACAGAGGCGACACAACCCACATTAAGCACCCAACAGATTTTTCCTGTGACGCTCAGAATACGTCTCTCTCGCCTTCATCTATTCTCTCCTTATTCAGGCTATGTTGGGCACTGAAAACTCCCACTGCTCTCTTAACTGGCTGCAAAAGCATACGGCCAATTTGGATGCTGCCCTCATTGGTGGGTCTATCCATTCGTACAATATCCATTTTAGTTGAGGCAGTAAGCTATCTGTGAGGCTGTGAGCCGCTATGTAGAATATTACCAACCATTCTCGATGACGTTCATCGTATTCTGGAAAACAGAAGATGGCGGCGCACATGGCTGAAAACGTTATTAATTTAATGCAAACTTGTGATGTGCCTTTATCTGAATAACGGGTCATTGATTTCCGAATTTTTGATTTGTATTGTATGGTATGATTTAAATATATTAACTAGTGCTATAGACAATGTTTTATTTTTTTGCTTCATTTCCACTTTAAGGCTCAGTTTGAAGGCCTACAAGGTATGTTAACGGACCTCTACTAAATACAACGGAACTGACGCTGATTGAGAGAGACTAAAATAAGAGTTGGACTTGACTAGACGGAGGGGAGCCCTACGGAATGGGTTTGATTTCGGTTCTAGGGAGGGGCCCTTTCTGAGAGGAAGGATACCCCCTCAACCTACCAACGGGACTTGGGGGAAATCCCCTTCTTTGGAAGAAGTTGTGTTTTGTTTTATTGCATTTTATAATTTCATGTTCTGTTTTATTGCACGTTATGCAATGTTAAATGTTCCTTGTATACTCAACCTACTGCTGTTCATGGTGCTTAATAGGGATTTTTGATCTAGGATTTAGATGTTACGACTGTTAGAATGGTGTCACTTTAATGTTAATGGTTTAAATACCCCCAACGAAAACTGGACAGAGCGTTATAACTAAATTTAAAGAGGGGACAAAGGCCCAAATTATTTACCTACAGGAGACTCACCTCAACAAAGTCTAGTAGAACATGACAAGCTTAAGAGATATGGCTTATAGACATGTGTACAGAGTTCGTTTAGGGAATCCCCAGAAGAGGTGTTGACGATATGATATTCAAAATCAGTTTACAATCGGATTACGGAAAAAAGAGATAGAGATGAGGAGGAAAGTATATATCATTGAAAGGGAAGCTCGATTAATGTGAAAGTTACTCTGTTGAATGTAGTTATGCGCCCCCCAGACTGTGACAAAGCCACTTTATTTAGACTCATATTTGATGCTTATCGCAGCAAAACTGATGGTTATTTTAATTTGTGGAGGGGATATGAATGTAGTTTGAAATTATTAACATGGACAACAACAGCCCTTAAAAAACTGAAAATAAAAATATCAAGATACGTAAATTACATTATTGGAGGAGGATGGAATTAGTTCAAGATATATGGAGATCTACACCCAACTAGAGAAGGACTTCACACATTACTCGGCCGGATACATAAAGTTACACTCTAGAATAGATTATTTTGTTTTGTGATACGGTAATGCGCACAGGGTTTAATGGACTGCCATATAGGAGGTGCAGATGTGTTCCGACCATTACACTCGTGTGTACCTTGACATAGGCAATTAAGTAACTGGAAAAAGAAAATCCAATTCGGAGATTGGAATGTGAGTATGCTTTGAATAATGAAGTAAGAAGAACCAAAATCAAATTAGACAATCACAAAAATTATATTATGAAAACGAC
>OLKM01002581.1:22276-63106 GCA_900291075.1 Melanogrammus aeglefinus
TTTGTGTTTTGTTTTATTGCATTTTATAATTTCATGTTCTGTTTTATTGCACGTTATGCAATGTTAAATGTTCCTTGTATACTCAACCTACTGCTGTTCATGGTGCTTAATAGGGATTTTGATCTAGGATTAGATGGGTACGACTGTTAGAATGGTGTCACTTAATGTTAATGGTTTAAATACCCCCAAGAAAAGGGACAGGGTTATAACTAAATTAAAGAGGGACAAAGCCCAAATTATTTACCTACAGGAGACTCACCTCAACAAAGTAGAACATGACAAGCTTAAGAGATATGGTTATAGACATGTGTACAGTAGTTCGTTTAGGGGAAGTCCCAGAAGAGGTGTGACGATTATGATATCAAATCAGTTACAATTCGATTACGAAAAAGAGATAAGAGATGGGAAGGGAAGGTATATCATTGTGAAAGGGAAGCTCGATAATGTGAAGGTTACTCTGGTGAATGTGTATGCGCCCCCAGACTGTGACAAACACTTTTTTAGACTGCTATTTGATGTTATCGCAGCGGAAACTGAGGGTATTTTAATTTGTGGAGGGGATATGAATGTTGTTTGAAATTATAACATGGACACAACAAGCCTTAAAAAATCGAAAATAAAAATATCAAGATACGTAAATACATTATTGGAGGAGATGGGATTAGTCGATATATGGAGGAATCTACACCCACTAGAGAAGGACTTCACACATTACTCGGCGGTACATAAAGTACACTCTAGAATAGATTATTTGTTTGTGGATACAGGTAATGCCCACAGGGTTAATGACTGCCATATAGGAGGTGCAGATGTGTCCGACCATAACTCGTTGTACCTTGACATAGGCATTAGTAACCGGAAAAGAATAACCAATTGGAGATTGAATGTGAGTATGCTGAATAATGAAGTAAGGAAGAACAAAATCAAATTAGAAATACAAAAATATATTACGGAAAACGACAATGAGCTGGTGGAGCCAACGATGGTTTGGGACGCCTTGAAGGCAGTTATGAGAGGCAGATTAATTTCGGAAGCGAAAACGACAATGAGCTGGTGGAGCCAACGATGGTTTGGGACGCCTTGAAGGCAGTTATGAGAGGCAGATTAATTTCGGAAGCGACTTACGCAAAAAAAATGAAATTAAAAACGTATTCGGAAAATATAGAGAAACTGAGAGAATTGGAAAAAGATCACCACAATTCGGCTGACTTGGATACACAAAAGAAAATTAAGCTTGTTAAATTAGAGATAAAAAAGCATCTAAACAGAGGAGATTAGACGAGGACAGATGCTCTTTCTATAACAAAGTTACACTGAGATAGGCCCGAGAGACCACAAAACTATTGGTCCGAACAGGACCCGCAATTATATTCAGCACGCAACCATCAAATACATGAAATTAGGGACCCCCTTACGAACAGGTTAATAACAGAGCCAGAGGAAATAGAAAAAATATTCCAGAGATACTATGAGGAATTATATACACAGCCAGAGTCTGCACCAAGAGAGGAGATCAAGTCCTTTTTAAACACACTAGACCTACCAAAGATTGGACAGACGCAGAACGATTCCCTAACGAGGGAAATTTCAATAGAGGAGGTGGTGGAGGCCATAAACAGATTAAAAAACGCGAAAGCGGCTGGGAGTGACGGCTACGCGCGGGAGAATGGTATAAGGCATTCAAAGACGAACTGTCTCCGCTGTTAGTTAAATCCTTTAATTGGACATTACAAAAAGGCAAAATACCACCATCATGGACAGAAGCAGTAATTACAGTCATACCTAAGCCGGGGAAAGATAGGGAAATATGCGGAAATAATAGACCAATATCGCTACTAAATTTGGATTACAAGTTATATACATCTATCATTGCTAGACGACTGCACGTCTTTACACGGGATTTGATCGACGAGGATCAAACAGGATTTGTGAACGGGCGACAGACGCACGATTACATTAGGAGGACACTGCATATTATAGATCAGGCAAACAAACAGAAAAGAGGCACGATACTGGTTAGCGTAGATGCCGAAAAGGCGTTTGACAGGGTAAATTGGACTTTCCTTTTCGCAGTGCTAGAGAAGTTCGGATTCAATGAGAAATCAATACAGATTATCCGGACGCTATATCAACGACCTACAGCTCGAATTAAAAGAAATGGAAGCCTATCTAACAAGTTCGATCTACAGAGATCAACCAGACAAGGATGCTGTTTGTCACCAACCCTGTTCGCTTACTTTATTGAACCATTAGCCCAAGCCATACGCGAAAATAGAAGAATCCAAGGAGTGACAGTGCGGAGTAGAGCATAAAGTCGGCCTCTTTGCAGATGACGTCATTGCATTCCTTGAACGGCCTAGTGAGTCGTTGCCAGAATTTCTAGATATCTTGAACACATATGGACAACTATCAGGATACAAGATAAATATCACTAAAACCCAAATACTCACCATCAATTATACACCACCAAAGGAGATTAAAGAAAAATTCAATTTAAACTGGAATCTAAAGAAAATAAACTACTTAGGAGTAGAAGTGACTAGAAACATACCAGGACTATATAAGGCGAATTATGATAGAATTAACCGAGAATTATTAAAAGATATACATAGATGGACCACCCTAACATTGGATTTTAGCTCAAGGATTGAATTAATAAGAATGAATGTACTACCCAGACTTTTATATTTGTTCCAAGCATTACCGATAGAGATACCTCTAACGCAATTCGCAACATGGGACAGGATGATATCTAGATTTATATGGGGGGGGGAAGAGACCTAGAGTGAGATTCAGAACCCTCCAGCTAAAGAGGGAGAAGGGGGGCCTGAGTCTGCCCAACCTGAGAGAATACTTCCACGCGGCCCAGCTAAGATATGTACATTGTTGGTGTAAACTAGATTATAAAGCAAAATGGAAAGAAATGGAAAAATCATTTGGAATGTGTCCGATACAGAGTATTATAGGAGATAGAGAAACATTTAAGAAGATTAGCAATCAAATGGATTCGATCACAAAATTTACCTTGGAATTATGGTTCAAATTACTTAGACATAATAAGGCGGAGAAGGATGCATATGTATTAAAATGGGTGGCTTTTGATAGCAGATCGACAATGAGCTGGTGGAGCCAACGATGGTTTGGGACGCCTTGAAGGCAGTTATGAGAGGCAGATTAATTTCGGAAGCGACTTACGCAAAAAAAATGAAATTAAAAACGTATTCGGAAAATATAGAGAAACTGAGAATTGGAAAAAGATCACCACAATTCGGCTGACTTGGATACACAAAAGAAAATTAAGCTTGTTAAATTAGAGATAAAAAAGCATCTAACAGAGGAGATAGAACGGAAGATGCTCTTCTATAAGCAAAGTTACTATGAGATAGGCCCGAGAGCCACTAAACTATTGGCGAGACGGACCCGCAAGTAACTCGCAACCAGTCAAATACATAAAATTAGGGACCCCCTTACGAACAGGTTAATAACAGAGCCAGAGGAAATAGAAAAAACATTCCAGAGATACTATGAGGAATTATATACACAGCCAGAGTCTGCACCAAGAGAGGAGATCAAGTCCTTTTTAAACACACTGGACCTACCAAAGATTGGACAGACGCAGAACGATTCCCTAACAAGGGAAATTTCAATAGAGGAGGTGGTGGAGGCCATAAACAGATTAAAAAACGCGAAAGCGGCTGGGAGTGACGGCTACGCGGGAGAATGGTATAAGGCATTCAAAGACGAACTGTCTCCGCTGTTAGTTAAATCCTTTAATTGGACATTACAAAAAGGCAAAATACCACCATCATGGGATACCAAGAGATCCTGGGATACGAATTTCCTATGAACCATGAGCTGATGTATCTGTATATTTACTCAGAGGATATTGTACATGATGGAGACTCATATCTATTCAAAATACTTATGGTTGCTGGGAAAAAGGTAATTACAAGGAAATGGGGGGGTGAGGATCTACCCACCCAGACCCATTGGGTGGACACAGTGGGGGAAATATATATGATGGAAAGACTGACACACAGGCTACGGCTGACAGGACCACAGATGGACAGTAAATGGAGGAAGTGGACCCTATGGCAGTTGACACAGAATTGACATGACAGCAGGTTTTTCTTTTCTTTTCCTTGTTCTTTGTTTTCTATTATTTATTTTATTTATTGTTTAATTTTCAATTATGGTCGTCGATGTTGTTGATGACTTGTATTTGTGTTTGTCTTATTGATGAATAAAAAGAAAATTGTAAAAAAAAACAAAAAAAAACAACAGACCCGACCCGGCCCGTTACCCGCTCAGGCTACCCGCGGGCTCGGGTTGGGTAGCCATGCTCTAGTTTCAATGATGGGAAGGGGTATTTATGGATTTCGGTACGCTACCTTTGGGGACTTGATTTGACACTCGCAACAGTGTCAACAGTATTCTTCCACGGCTCTCTTGACCCCCGGCCAGTAGAAGCGGCTGAGAACACGGTCATATGTCTTCTATCTCCCTAAATGTGCCCCTAGTAAGTGGGAGTGGGCTAGGTAAAACACTTTGAGACATATTCTCTGGGAACAAGCAACTGTTCACCGATTTCAGTCTTTTTGTGTTACTCAATACAGCAGCTTATTTTTAACCATGAAATGGGAAAAGACACTTGACTCACCCCATCCTGTTTTTGACCCTCGATCACTCGGACATCCCTCCAGGCTTGGGTCAAGTTGGGATCCTGCAGCTGGGCTGAGCCGAATCATCCAGGCCTAAGAGTTTCATCCGCCTCGACTTGGGGAAACTCTGAGAATACCTCATCTGACTATCTCTTCCAGGGGCTACTGCTCCTCAGCTGCACGTCCAGGATCTGTTGCTGTACTTTGCCTATGGAGGGGCCTATCCACTTTGTCATCGCTGGTTTCCGCAGGGCTAGCATCGGGTGACACGGCGGCGCAAGCCTGGTGGGTTTCGGAGGCCTTCGTCTCAACCGGGCGTCTTCGGATTCGCCTTTTCGGGTTCCTCAATTTCTCCGGCCAATAGTGGGAGAAGAGCGGGCCGAAAAGTACCGGCAGTTGCTCTACAACCCCGACCCGCAGAGTAACTGTCTTCAGGGAGTGATAACCTGGACCTCCGAGGTGGGATACTTCCGGGTATCTCCACGGATGCAGGAGACGGAGATCTCTTCTCTCCAGGTGTCACTAGCAAACTGTGGTCTGACAGAGAGAGACCATGCTTCCAGAGTCTAGGATTGCTTCTGTGTCTCTCCCAGCTATCTTCACAGGAAACTTTGAGTGACTGGCTGAAGAAGCCCTTACCACCCGTAGATGCGGCCGTAAGCATTGGTTCATCCTGGTCCACTCTCTGGCTAGGTGTCCCTCCTGGCCACAGAATAGCAACGTGGGCGAGGAGGAGGCATTGGTACTCACCTCTCTGTCTCTCTGGTCCAGCAATTCGGTATCCAGGCTGTTGGCGTGCTCACAGCTTTGCCACTGGTCTCCCTCTCTGTTGGCTTTAAAGTTAGTATGCTTGACACTTTCTGACCGCATCATGCTACCCATCACCCTGTGGTTCTCCAGTAAGGCTATTAATGTGTCTATACTTGGAGCCCACTGCTGGGCAACGTACCTCTTGGCTTCGTTTGGCAGTCCCCGGAGGCACCGGTCAATCACAACTCGGTCCACTATTGCTTGCACTGCAGCTTCTTCCAGCCAGCTCTTGGTATAATGGTGTCGTTACCTGGGTCCGGACTGGAACCGCAGGGTCATAGCTCCAGTCATAGACACGCTGGGCCCGAGCAGGAAGGCTAAGCCCATACTGAGCAAGGATGCAACGGAAAGGTCCCGACAGGCTTTCTGAGCTTCCCCAGTCAAGAAGACATTAGGTTGTTCGCCCATTCTGCTCTTGGCCAGGTCTCCCTTGCTGCATTCCTTTCAAACAAGGCAATATACAGTCACCGGCCACTTTATTAGGTACACCTGTCCAACTGCTCGTTAACGCAAATTTCTAATCAGCCAATCACTTGGCAGCAACTCAATGCATTTAGGCATGTAGACTTGTTCAAGACGATCTGCTACAGTTCAAACCGAGCATCAGAATGGGGAAGAAAGGTCATTTAAGTGACTTTGAATGTGGCATGGTTGTTGGTGCCAGACGGGCTGGTCTGAGTATTTCAGAAACTGCTGATCTACTGGGATTTTCACGCACAACCATCTCTAGGGTTTACAGAGAATGGTCCGAAAAAGAGAAAATATCCAGTGTTCTGTGGGCGCAAATGCCTTGTTGATGCCAGAGGTCAGAGGAGAATGGCCAGACTGGTTCAAGCTGAGAGAAAGGCAACAGTAACTCAAATAACCACTCGTTACAACCGAGGTATGCAGAAGAGCATCTCTGAACGCACAACACGTCGAACTTTGAGGCGGATGGGCTACAACAGCAGAAGACCACACCGGGTGCCACTCCTGTCAGCTAAGAACAGGAAACTGAGGCTACAATTCGCACAGGCTCACAAAATCTGCACCAGAAATTGGAAAAAGTCTGGTCTATAAGTGATTGGCTGCGACATATAAAGGGAACCGGGTCAGGACTATAGCTACATTATATAAGGCATTAATGGATGACAAAAGCACAACAGGATATATTAAAGAAAAATGGGAAAAAGCATTTGACATGGAAATACCTGACGATGAATGGGATAATATGTGGGAAAAACATAAGACAACAACCTGTTCATGAGCCTGGAGAGAGTTTTCCTGGAAAAATCGTATACGTTTTTTCATCACTCCTAAAATATCTAATAACTACTCTGAGAAAAGAAAGTCATGTTGGAGGAATTGTGGGTCATCTGATGCTAACCATGCACATATTTTCTGGAATTGTCGCTGACCATGTCATCCCTTTATGACCACAGTGTACCAATCTTCTGATGGCTACTTCCAGCAGGATAACGCTGGAAGTAGGATAAAATAAGCGTGAATCATCTCAGACTGGAACATGATAATGAGTTCACTGTACTCAAATGGCGTCCACAGTCACCATATCTCAATCCAAAAGAGCACCTTTGGGATGTGGTGGAACGGGAGATTTGTCAGCTCATGCTATCATGTCAATATGGAACAAACTCTCTGAGGAATGTTTCCAGTACCTTGTTGAATCTATGCCACAAAGGATTAAGGCAGTTCTAAAGGCAAAAGGGGGTCCAACCCGGTACTAGCAAGGTGTACCTAATAAAGTGGCCGGTGAGTGTACGTCTCTGTGTCATCATCCGGCGTCTGCTTGGTCAGCACATCTCGTGGTCGTCACTCTTGTCTTCCGCTTACCCTGCATAACTCAGCTACAGCTGACTGCAGCGTGGCTTGGGTTGTCAAGATCGCTCTCATGGTTTCTCCCATGTTCAAATTTTTCTTTTTCTTTCTTTCTCTATTCCGATCGGTTCACCAACTGATAGCGAGGACTCAGACTGCCCGCATCCTCCACTATATGTGGGCGCATGGTCTGTGAGGTAAAACAGTGGGATCACCAATTAGAACAGAAACAGGCAGAAGTGGGGTTTGCGGTGAAATCAACTTGTTATTTATTAATAAAAAGGTGCCGGGGAAAAAGGGAGGGGGCAAAAGGCAACTCAAATCTTCACCGGGTCGGCGGCTGTCGTCAGGGTGCCCTTTCTGGCTCTTCCTGGGGTGGGGCCAGAGAGAGAGAGAGCGAGAGATAGGCCAAGGTTAGTGGGGTCTGTGGTCCCTGCCACTGACCTCTTCGCCCTTGCTCGGCTTGCGTTTCCTCTTTGGGGTTCCTCTTCAGCTGCAGGCCTTCTCTCGGGTTTCAACACGACACAATTCACAAACCGACAAAACAGTTATTCGGTCCACTTGGACGTAATTTCATTAATGCGGCTTGGATTGATCAAGAGGGTTGGCCACAGGCCTCTTACCATGAGACTGGCCTTAACGTGTCTCTGGTCTCCACACGCTCCTCCAGCCAGGCTGTCTTGAGCTTGTTCTGTTGGAGTTAAAAGGCATCCTGATTGCTGGGCTAACTTAGCACACCTGTGAGCGGTAAGCTCTGAGAAACCTGAGAGGGGCGGGGTCTCTATGACACAGCTTTTAGAGAAGAACCTCCCATCCAACACCACACCGCTTGGCTGCCTCTGCCTGCCTTTGTGGCCACCACGTGGCCATGTGGGGCACTGCTCAGCGGCTTGGCCACCACAGTATTGATTGCTATTTTTGAGGTTAGGGTTAGGGTTAGTTGTTGTTGAGATGTATAGAAAAGTTAAACAAATATGAAAACAATTCCTTCCTACACCATCTTTAAGTTTTATGGTCTAAATATTTATTTTAGCAACTGGTGTTCAACTCGGTGACCAACTGTCTGGGGCCGCGGAAGTTCCTCCACAGCGGGAAACTCTTCAAAGCCAAGAGCAGCAAGGAGCTCTACGGCTTCCTGTTTAACGATTTCCTGCTGCTCACACAAGTAAGTACTGTTGGTATCAATCTGAGAACAAAAAAAGGTTCCCATAGCAAAACCAATAGCTGTTTAGGAGATAGTCGATAACGGTTTCACATTGTGATTGATCATAGTATTAAATTCTCTCTCTCTCGCTCTCTCTCTCTCTCTCTCTCTCTCTCTCTCTCTCTCTCTCTCTCTCTTCTCTCTCTCTCTCTCTCTCTCTCTCTCTCTCTCTCTCTCTCTCTCTCAGGTGACCAAACCTCTGGGTTTTTCAGCCTCAGACAAGGTTTTCTCCTCCAAAACACACCTGCAGTACCGCATGTACAAGACCGTGAGTACACACTTGCACAAACACACACACCAAAAACCGGTAAGAACAGGATATGGTAAGATTTGTGTGTCAACATATTCCCATGCACATACATGTAACACAAACACAATAATAATGTGTGTTTCCAGCCAATCTTCTTGAACGAGGTTCTGGTGAAGCTGCCCACCGATCCTTCTGGAGACGAGCCTCTCTTCCACATCTCTCACATCGACCGAGTCTACACCCTGAGGGCCGAGAGCATCAACGAGAGGTAAGGATTTAATACATGTATATCTTCACCCCCTCACACAGAGTCCACATGCATAAAAAAAACACAATTTACTTTAAGAGCATTTGGCAAGCAAATTATCCAATTATCTAGAAACCGTCATTTTCATACAAGATGGGCTTTCCATATCCTTTAATGTGTGTGTGTGTGTGTGTGTGTGTGTGTGTGTGTGTGTGTGTGTGTGTGTGTGTGTGTGTGTGTGTGTGTGTGTGTGTGTGTGTGTGTGTGTGTGTGTGTGTGTGTGTGTGTGTGTGTGTGTGATGCAGGACAGCGTGGGTTCAGAATGATCAAAATGAAGGCATGCTGATCCTGCCTTGTATTAACAGTTCAGGCTGGTGGTGGTGGTGCAATGGTGTGGGGGATATTTTCTTGGCACACTTTGGGCCTCTTAGTACCAAATGAGCATCGTGTCAATGCCTCAGCCTACCTGAGTATTGTTGCTGACCATGTCCATCCCTTTATGACCACAGTGTACCAATCTTCTGATGGCTACTTCGCATCCTCCCTCTAGTGCTTCTCACTTCTCCTGCTCCTCCTGTTCCTCCTCCCTCTCCTGCCTCTCCTCCTCCCTCTCCTGCCTCTCCTCCTCCCTCTCCTTCTCCTTCTACTCCCTCTCCTTCTCACTCTCCTTCCTCTCCACGTCCCTCTCATGGCTCTCCTCCTGCCTCTCCTCCTCCCTCTCCTGCCTCTCCTCCCTCTGCTCTCCCTCTTTCTCCATCTCATCCTCCCACTCCTCTCTCTCCTGTCCATCTTTCTCCCTCTTCTCCTCCCTCTCCTGCCTCTCCTCCTCCCTCTCCTGCCTCTCCTCCTCCCTCTCCTTCTCCTTCTACTCCCTCTCTTCTCACTCTCCTTCCTCTCCACGCTCCCTCTCATGGCTCTCCTCCTCTCCTGCCTCCTCCTCCTCCCTCTCCTGCCTCTCCTCCCTCTGCTCTCCCTCTTTCTCCATCTCATCCTCCCACTCCTCTCTCTCCTGTCCATCTTTCTCCCTCTTCTCCTCCCTCTCCTGCCTCTCCTCCTCCCTCTCCTCCTCCCCTCCTTCCTCTCTTCCTTCCTAAGTGACAACGTTCTCTTGTTGAGTGTCTTATGGGTATTATTCACTTATTCAGCAGCCATCTTTGTGGCATCTTGGTACTAAACACTAGCTTGGTCAAGCAAGCAAAATTAGGACAAACAAAAGTAAGTTTGGAAAGTTTGTCTGACAAAATAAATTAACATATACTAAAATGCCTTTTTTTCCAGTTTTTTTCCTTTTGTGGATGGTTGTTCAAAACTATAATAACCGCTAGGTGTATAAAATGCTGATAAGATGTTATTTTTGCGACCTCAAGAACTCTAACATTCTCTGTGTGGCTCTCTGTATCTCAGTGCGCTCTCAGCGAGCTACGGGGATCGGCAGACTAATGGTCAACATCGTGGAGGGAATCGAACTCAAACCCTGCCGCTCGCATGGTATACATACACACACAGATAGACAGACAGACGGTTGCTTCTTCTGATTGAAAACCTTCAAAATAAATGAATCTCACAAATTAAGAAAGATAACGTAAGATAAAGCAATCTTGGGAGTAGTGCATGTCTGAATAACAGCTGTCCCCTCGAAAGAACAGGTTCATAACCCCTGTGTCCGTCTGTCTGACTCGTCGTGTATTTTGCTGTTAACTGTGTTGTGTGTGCAGGCAAGAGTAATCCATACTGCGAGGTCACCATGGGGTCCCAGTGCCATATCACTAAGACGTTACAGGTATTAACGTCTTACATATCGCTCTTATGTTCTTTGTTTCTCTCTAGAGCATGGTCTGTTCAAGGGAAACTAAATAGTAAAACATGTAGTGATGCAAGCAGAATCTTCTCTGTTGAAAAAAACCCGTAAATGGTTGAGCTTTGAGTCTGGTTGGATTTGAGGCTCGGATGAAATCCGTGGTCCAACTTCACCGCACCTTTTGTCTGCGTGAGAGTACTGCTTAATTTTTCTTTATGAAGCAGAACTCTCTTATATTAGAAAGTAGCTGAACGTGACATGACTAAATACTTTCCTTGTGGTTTGACTTTCTACTTTGCTCTAATACTACATGGGTAGGGAGGTCCTAATAGAAAAGTTGTACACTACCTTGGTATTTGTTGTTGCTCTTGCTAACTGATATTCAGCTATTATGAACTTGAATGAAACAAAATATCCTCAAACAACCCAATTTTATTGTAGCGTTATTGTGGTAGTTTGTACTTTATTATTCTTGTTTGTTCTCAGGACACGCTGAATCCGAAGTGGAACTCCAATTGTCAGTTCTTCATCAAGGACCTGGAGCAGGACGTGCTCTGTGTCACGGTTTTTGAACGAGACCAATTCTCCCCTGACGGTCGGTTCACACTTGACATCACTTTTCCTTTTATTCAAGAGTTTTGTTGCAATTTTGCCAGCTCTGTGATCACAGAGCTGATTATCTTCAGCTCTATTCAGCTTTGTATCACCCTCTACTTGTTCACCCTCGGAAATGTCCCTTCACATTTCAGACTTTCTAGGTAGGACAGAGATCAGATTGGCTGAAATAAAGAAGGACCAGGGTTCCAAGGGACCAATCACAAAGCGGTTGCTGCTCCACGAGGTACCAACAGGCGAGATAGTGGTGAGGCTGGACCTCCAGCTGTTTGAAGAACCTTAGCTAAAGCCTGGAGTGGACTTCAGGAGACCGGACCAGACATGCAGCTTTGAAGAGAACCCTATCATTTGGATCAGATTCCATTTTCATACCTAATGTAACTTGCTGGACAACCAGGATAATGTGTTTGCTCCTCAGAAGGGCTGCTGTGTAACAGATCGGGTGGACCACAACCATGCCAAAATTAAACATAAATACAAAATAAAGAAAGGATTTTATTTCACTTAATTATAAAAAAGGAAAAGAAAATCGATTCATAAAGATTTAAATCAACGAGAAAAGTATTTTTAAATGTTTTTTTTTTTAATCTATTGTATTTTATTGACAGAGTAAATCTACACAGAATAAATATAACATTTAGCATTTTATTAAACTTAATTCCTTTGATGGACTTTCACTTAATTTTGGCACGGATCTGTTTCTGTGTTTCATTAGCCTGTATTTGTTTAAGGGAATGAACACTGAGCAATGCAATAGAATCCCTAGATAGCCGTGATCTCACAAGCTAGCAAGCTCACTTACTGGGTAATATAAAGCTAATCTAAGCTGCTTTATGCAAAACTATGCCTCCACCCTAGTTAAGAGGTACAAAAACGTTTCAAGTGGCAAACTATATCCATTTCTTTACATCTGGGTTATGGGAGCAGTTCAGAGTTCAGAGAGCCACTGACGGGTGTCCCAGCCCCTTAAAAAGGAAGGGGTAGCAACCATTTCAAACGTTTTGAAACCCAATGCTTGATAAAATGGTTTGTTGTTCATACCGATTTGGAAAAGTAATTACATTTAATTCTGGCCCGTCCAAACATGTTTAAATAGAATAATGGAGTTCAATCGGAAATAAGTATTTACTGAAATCAGTTCAGTCCAGGCTTTTCCCGGCTTCCACTCCGGTTTTCTCAAGGGAAAATCCCCCTCTCATTTTCCCAAAACCCACAATACCCTGGAGTGTGTGTGTGTGTGTGTGTGTGTGTGTGTGTGTGTGTGTGTGTGTGTGTGTGTGTGTGTGTGTGTGTGTGTGTGTGTGTGTGTGTGTGTGTGTGTGTGTGTGTGTGTGTGTGTGTGTGTGTGTATGTGTTAGAAAAACTTTGAGAGTAAGAAAGAGGAGTGGTATACAAGTGAAAGGTAGTGTTCATTATTTTTGTTGATTTTTACAGTTTAACTGTATCAGGTCTATCTAAGATTATTAACAAGGTACTGAATTTAAAGAAAACAAAATGTATTTAAAAATGATGCTCTGTTTAAGCAGAATGGCCAAAGCAACCTGACTGCAATTTATTATGTCAGCCCCCCCAGAATCAATGTTTGGAATAATGGCATGGTTACATAATGCATATGTTTGATGACTCGGATTGAGGTACAGAAAATATGTTGTATTACTGTTATTCATTTTTTTACTTATGTCAAGCAAACAAGGGTCATAGTTTTGCTGGTTTGGGGTGAAGAGTAGAAAAGGGGGGTCATAAATGAAACACGTTTATAATGATATAGTAACCAGTAGGTTAGTTTATGGCACACAGCCGTGCTACTAGATGCATAGGCACAGTTATGGTCACAACACGTGGTTTGCTTTTATCGTCTGACCACCCACATTAAATTCACTTGATGTATTTATTTTATATTTTTTATCTGTTAACCGGGCTCATCACCCCGTATTAATGCAAAATGAATTTTGTTAACACATAGTGACGAGCCACTGTCCAATCTACATCAAGCGGGCCTCAGTAAATTATAGGTGTGTGTGTGAGTGTGTGACTTTGCGCGTGTGTGTGTGTCGGCTGATTGTTATTCCTTTTTCAATGATGATTGATTTTTATGACGATGACTGGTGGATGTAACGATCATACATCCCATAACCCCCCCCCAAAGTCCCTACTGTAAAACAAGTCTAATATTATTGTCCACCTGCTAGGTTGTGTATGATAACACTGTTATCTGAGAGTTAATATATGAACACTATTGGGGGGCCATGGAGGCAGCCTGCTGGTTATCACTGTAAGAAGATGTCTAAGTTGTTGTCTCTCAATATTCAAAATAAACTCCAAATGGACCAAGTCCCTTTGACACGTTGTCCTCTGGTTTGTGATGAGAATGAGGATGGGGAGGTTTTATGAGCGAGTTCTATGTGAACGAGGTGACCCATTAAACCCACCATGTTCAGTCGTTAGCTGAAGACAGCCTCTACTAAAGGGGAGGACTGCTGGGCTCAAAGGTCCAGAACCACGCAACTTAATCAAGACTAATCAATTTTTAGTCTAATACGTGCTATGATTGTAAATAAATTGTTAGTCCTGGTAACAATTTACCAGGACTGATAATATCAGTAGCTTTTATTAGATAATTTATGAAGAAATCAAGTTTTTTCTTTTCCAATTTACACAACATATTTGTGTAAATTATGTATCTATAAAATGTATAATTTGTGTAATTATATTGTGGCGACCTTGGACGTGGTCGCCGTGTTCAGGGTCCCGCAGGGGATCCTGGGGGGGGTTAGGACGATCAGAAATTGGACCTCTGGCACCCTCCTAGATTAGTCTGGTAGGAAGGGGGGATTCCCATGCACCCAAAAGGTATATTTTTCTAACCAAGCTTTTTGTAATCCTTAAGGTGTCTAGTAAAGGAATTTTGATGTTCCTCATGCAAATTATTGTCCCATATATGATTTTTTTTCACCATCTTTTGTGTCTGTGCTTGAGTTTCGGCTGTGAAAAATGAAAACTTAAAATCTACATAGATCCCAAACAATACATTCTACAGACACAATCCACCCCATTTTTTCTTCGTTTTTGTATAAAGAATTGAGTGAGGTGAGGATTGTCATGATTAGATAAGGTATAGTGCATAAAAACTGAAATAAACATAATTTTTTTTATAAAATCAGTGACATTGGAACCTATTGATATACTGTATGTTTTCTAACTTTTGTATTTTCACAGTCTTTAAGATGTCTCATAAACAAATGTTGATGATCCCCACATGAAATATGGTTACATGTATGTTCAATCTGGCTATATTGGTTGCCACCCTGGATTTCCAAAAAAAAGAAAAAAATCGACATAATGTTTTAACTGTACATTATGTAATGAAATTAGCCTAATTTCTGTTTTATTTTGGCATAAGACATTGAGAGGGATGGGTAGTGGCATGACTGGAAGATGTATGGAACATTAACACACAACTAAATGCTAAAAATGTAGGCTTATCAATAGGCGGAATTGGGCAGAATTGGTCCAAAAAAATATCTCCCATACTCCTTATGGAGATCTTTTTCAAACTGTTATATAAGTATTTTATTTATTGAAACAAAACAGAAAAACACACTCATATGTGTATCATTAGAATAAATTAAAATTAAAAGAGTAAAAATTAAAAGTTAAAATGTCTATTCATCATTCAGCAGGTCTTCATAATCTATCTCTTGCTTCTCGTCTTCTTCACCATCTCCATCCATCTCCTCGACTGTTTTCTCCAGCAAGTCAATGAGTGAAGAGGGAAGGATAGGGCCACAAGACCATACTGGTTCCAGGGTACCCTCTTCAGTCTTTTCCCAGACTTGGCCAGGATCATGGGGCTTGGGCACCAGAATATCGGTGTTGCTGCTCTCTTGTAGATGGTCCAGGTGGTTATCACGGTTGATATGTGGGACCAGGTTGTCTCTGCAGGATGGGAGCCGGGACAGATCCACCTTCGATCTGGTGGTAAGCGTCTCATCCTCTCCGATCATTTTCTTCAGCATGAACGGAACAAGACACGCTCTCTGAAGGTAGACACACCTGAGACCCTGGACCCTGTCCATATCTATAGCCGAGTCGGCCCCAAATTTCCTAAGGGAGCAGTTTTTACTCCACCCACAGCAAACAACATTTACCTTTACATTTAGGGAATTTAGCAGACGCTTTTATCCAAATCGACTTACAATAAGTACATTTGTCATAAGAAGTGCAACAATATATCGCTATCGGTACAGTAAGGATGTTCATAGAACCAAGTGCAAGTACAACAATCACTAGGCTAACCAATTCCCCGTGTTACAGCAATGATAGCAGCTACTGCAGTTGCTACACAGTTAAGTACTATAATACAAACAATACAACCACAATACAATACAGTGTACAATGGTGGCCAGAGGGGGGAGGGTGGCTATGCAGAGTCGAGGTGGACTCTGAACAGGTGAGTCTTGAGTCTTTTTCGGAAGATAGTTAGCGACTCTGCGGTCCTGAGAACGGCAGGGAGCTCGTTCCACCACTGAGGTCCCAAAACCGAGAAGAGTTGTGACTTTGATGAACGACCTTTGTTAGCTCTTAGCGATGGCGGTACCAGACGTCCAGCTGAGGTAGTTGAGCGGAGCGATCGAGCTGGGGTGTGTGGCTTTAGCAATGCTTGGAGGTAGGCAGGGGCAGTTCCATCGACTGCCTTGTATGCCAGTACCATCGTCTTAAATTTGATGCGAGCTACTACAGGGAGCCAGTGGAGGTCCCGGAAGAGGGGGGTCACATGGGAGAACTTCGGTAGGTTGAACACGAGGCGCGCTGCCACATTCTGGATGCGCTGCAAAGGTTTAATCGCAGAGGCAGGAAGTCCAGCCAGGAGTGAGTTGCAGTAGTCAAGGCGGGAGATGACCAGTGATTGGACTAGAAGCTGAGCTGCTTCCCTTGTGAGGAAGGGCCGGATTCTGCGGATGTTGTAAAGTGCAAATCTGCAGGATCGGGCCACCGCAGTGATGTTTGCGGTGCAGCATAACTGATTGTCCAATACCACACCGAGGTTTCTGGCAGTTGGAGAAGGAGATACAGTGATGTTCTCAACGGTGACCAGTAAGTCCATGTGTGGGCAATCTTTCCCTGGGATTAGGAGGAGCTCGGTTTTGGGAGGTTAAGCCTCAGGTGATGGGCAGTTGTCCAGGTGCTGAAGTCCGCCAGACATTCCGATATGCGTGTTGCAATCAGGGCTTTATCCGATGAGGGGCAAGAGAGGAATAGCTGAGTGTCGTCAGCATAGCAGTGATAAGAAAAGCCATGTGACGCAATTACAGAGCCCAGAGATCTGGTATAGAGGGAGAACAGAAGAGGTCCCAGTACAGAGCCTTGCGGGACCCCAATTTCAAGCGTGCAAGGTTTGGACAAGGAGCCATTCCATGTCACTTGATAGGTGCGGTTCATCAGGTAGGATGTGAACCAGGAAAGAGCAGATTCAGCGATGCCAAGTTCAGCAAGAGTGGCAAGGAGGATCTGGTGGTTCACCGTGTCAAATGCTGCGGACAGGTCGAGGAGAATGAGAACCGATGAGAGGGTAGAGGCTCTGGCAGCACGGAGGGACTCAGTCACCGCGAGGAGAGCCGTCTCAGTAGAGTGTGCCTTCTTGAAGCCTGACTGGTGAGGGTCAAGCAGGTTGTTAAATAGAGATAGGAGGACAGTTGGTTAGCAATGGCACGTTCCAGTGTTTTAGAGAGGAAGGAAAGAAGAGATACCGGTCTGTAGTTCTGGATGTCGGCAGTATTAGTTTTTTGAGGAGAGGCTTTATTCTAGCAGTCTTGAAGGATGCTAGAACAATGCCTGAAGTGAGGGAGGAGTTGATAAGTGAGGTCAGAAATGGCAGAATGTCGCTTGAGACATCCTGGAGGAGAGAGGAGGGGATAGCATCAAGGGGGCAGGTGGTGGCATGGTTAGATGTTATTATTCCGTTGACCTCGTCAGAGGTGAGAGGGCTAAATTGGGTAAAGACGGAGGAGGAGGGGATTGGTGGAGGGAGGGTGGAGGCAGGGATGAAAGAGGAGCTGATGTCCTTGACTTTCTGGGTAAAGTAGGTAACAAAGTCATCAGCAGTGAGGCAGGAAGGAGGTGGGGGTGAGGGAGGGTTGAGGAGGGTCGAAAACAGGGAAAACAGTTTCCTGGGGTTTGAGGCGGAGGAGTTGATTTTGGTCCGGTAGAAGGCAGATTTGGTTGTTGACACACTAGAGGTAAAATCAGAAAGAAGGAAAAGATAGTGGGATAGATCATTAGGACAGTCGGATCTCTTCCATTTCCTCTCAGCTGCCCGCAACTTTGTTCTACAAGTCCGCAGAGGATCGGACAGCCAAGGAGGGGGGGGGTGAAGATCGCGCTGGTCTGGAGTGGAAGGGACAGGGTTAATCCAAGGAGGAGGAGAGGGAGGAGAGCAGAGTGTCTGAAGATTCATCTGTAGATAGTTGAGAGAATCGTTTGATAGAAGGTAGTGAAGACAGAACAGTTGAGGCGAAGGTAGAGGGAGAGAGGGATTTAAGGTTACGGCGAGTGGTGACAATGCGGGACTAGAGAGGCTGGGGGGAGAGGATTTCAAGGGGAGAGAAAAATCAACAAAGTGATGGTCAGACACGGGGAGCGGGGTAACGCAGAGAGCAGAGGTGCCGCAGGACCTAGTGAATATTAGGTCAAGCTAGTTCCCGGCCCTGTGTGTGGGAGGAGAAGGCGTTAGTGTTAAGTCGAAGGTGGCGAAAAAGTTGGTTAGTTCAGGTGAGTGCAACTTCTCTGGCAGGATGTTGAAGTCGCCGAGGATAACGAGTGGTGTGCCATCCTCAGGAAAGCAGCTGAGGAGGGCGTCCATCTCATCATAGAAGTCACGGAAGGGACCTGGCGGACGGTAGATCACCACAATGGAGAGCTTGATAGGGATGGTGACAGTGACAGCGTGGAGTTCAAACGCCGATCTGCCCAAGTGTTCTAGCGGAAGGACCTGGTAGGACCACATGGGCGAGATGAGGAGTCCGGTCCCTCCTCCTCGCCCGGATGGTCTAGGGGTGTGCGAGAATGAGTAGACGGTGGAGAGGGCAGCAGGAGTAGCAGAGTTCTCTGGAGTGATCCAAGTCTCTGTCAGGGCCAGGAAGTGTAGGGTCATGAGGGACGCGTAGGCTGAAATCGAGTCCGCCTTCTTGACCGCCGATTGGCAGTTCCAGAGTCCTCCCATTACCTCAAAGTCAGTGTTAGCAAGGGTAGGTGGATGGCACAGGTTAGACGGGTTACTGCCCCGAGCAGAGGAGCTACGGTAACGCCGTCTACGGATGGAAATCCTGACAATGAGGGACTTACGACACATAGCTACAATAGGGCAGATGAACTTCCCGGGCTTCCTCGAGGGACTCCCACGAAGAGACTCCCTTGGTCTTTGTTTCCCGGGTCTTGACTCCCACAGAGAGACTCCCTTGGTCTTTGTTTCCCGGGTCTTGACTCCCGCAGAGAGACTCCCTTGGTCTTTGTTTCCCGGGTCTTCGTTTGCTGGGTCCTGATGCTACAGCTGACGCTAATAACAGCTAGCCCTTAAGTGGGCAAGGTAGCTCAGGCAGACTTAGCTCCGCCCAGCTATCAAGGCTTTTGTTCCCACCCTAAGTGGCAGAAACTAGCAAGAACGACCGCTTAACTGATCACAACAGCACAGGCCTAAATCACACTGGAGTAACAGATTGAAAGTTAGAACAAGCAATTGTAATTCTAAACACTAGGAATCTTAGTAACCAAACTCACCTACAGCCAGATATGAAACAACCTTCTTGGAAGACAAAAAACAACAAAGTCTACTCAAACTGCGTCCAAGAGTATCGTGTCTGGTTACTTGTCCGAGTGGTGGGAAGCAGTGGATCAAAACAACTAGTTGCAGGGTTGGCTGGCTTTGTATCAGCTACTGGTGACAAGTCCACTCGAAGATCTATCATCGATAACTTCACCCCAATCAACCAGCCTTTTACAGAGTACTCAATCATAAATGAGCTGCTAAAACAGTCTGAGGAGGCCACCATGGAGGTGGGTCAGGAGTACATCCTCAACACCTTTGACCTCGGTGGTAGCATGAAGGCCCTGCCTCTCATTTGAAAATTCCTAGACGAGTACGAAAAGCATGTGGTCACCCCAGGACCCTTCCATACTGGGATGAACTATATGGGAATGCTGACAGGGCACAAATGCAAGGGCTCAGGCTATGCTGAAATCCTCATTGAGGCAGAACTTGTCACTAGTGGCTGTCTCGAAGGTGTCCTGAAGGGGAAGGCATATGCAAAAGCACTGTTCTGTCTCAAAATAGTCAGTGAAGCCATGGAACGACTGTTACTACAGAGATTCATGGGAGGAGAACGTGGAGATCACCAATCCCAAAGCCCTTCTTTGATCTAGTCCAGACCTGTAGTCGTGAGAACCTTGACCTTGCACTGAAGGATCCCTCCACTCTCGACATCCTCAAAAAGTATTAGGTATATGAAAACAAGGTACGTGCCGGCCACCTTGGCAAGACAGCCACATTCTGGCTCAGTTTGATTGATCATACCCGTCTGATCCTGATGTTGCAGTACTCTGTAAAGACAAACAACTTGGCTCTATTCCACAAATGCAATGGGGACATGGCAGATCTATTCTTTGCATATGACGGGCCAAACTACTCAAGGTAATTCACATTTCAGACAAAGTGACATGAGACTTACAGTACAGTATGAGTAATGTAGTAGACATTGTCACTATGTATGTGTAGTGGTGATGAATTAATAATCAGTAATATTCTACACCACTACAGGTACTTGGTGTGGCTGGAGGTATTCCTGACAAATATTAATAGCTCTCATCCCGGTGCCAAGGAGCTGTTGCAGAAAGGTGGCATTGCAGTGGCACGGTCTCTGATCCCTGGTTCACTCTGTGCCTTGGACAAGACAATGGAGGAGACATTCATGAGATTTGCAAAGTCAGATGGTAGGCTACTTGAATGTTTAACTATTACTAAAACTGATTCTATGATTAAAACAAAATGTTACCATTGCAGAAAAATCTATGTGCGTTACTAAAAATACTATATTTTCAGGTGGGTTCTTAGGTCTCTTCTCAATGAATGCTGCCTACCAGCGATGGGGTCGTACTATGTCAATCCGGGCTCAGCACTTTGAGAAGATGCTGGAGATCTGTGACCTCATGGATGACCCTGACAGCTCGAAAGCTGGAAAACATCGAGAACTGGAGAGAGCTGAAGTCAAGAAATCCGAGGAGGCAGTTCAGCGTACTATCTCTGCTCTTCGAAACTTTACCAATCCTTTCTCCTTAGTTAACTGGTTGACAAAGAACACCTCTACAGCCTTGCATCTGGTGCCCCTGCTTCCCCAGGCATGGAGTTTGATGTCCTACGTGCAGAGGCAGCTGGTAAGAAGTCCAAGGACGGCTTTCATCCAAGATTGCTTTGTGAGTGGCTCTTCTGAGGAGCTGTTCTTTGAGCCAATCAAGAAGCTGAAGCTGAAGACTATGGATGCCTCAAACCAAAACAGTAAAGCTCACTGCCTCCCAAGGAAAGCTATGAGACCCCATACTTCATACAGAAAATGTTATTGTTGCCGTATTTGACATACATGGCATACTGAGGAAAACAGTATTGTTCACCTGTTCATCTTTGCAGGTATTGCAGTACGGTGAACAAAGTGACCTCGCCTTCATGCTGCTCATCAACTCACAGAACCTGGATGAACCCCTCAACGTTGACGAGCTAATGCGGTACCCACTCTTCCCAGTTCCTTCCAGCCTAGGCACAGCTGGTTCTTCAATAAGACCAACAAGGCTGCAATGCTTCACTACTTGATGGAAGACGCTCCTGAAGATGTCCCTTATCCAGTTATGTGCTTTCTACATCCATGATGGCAATGCACTCTTCCATGCCTTGATGAACCTCCCACCAACGCTCAAAGGAATTTGTCTCCAGTCCCTTGACCAATATGGTGGCTAAGAAGCATTTTGTCTCCTCAACGGACTCCTACCATGATGATTCTGTCAAGGCTCAGGAGAGATTGCGTCATGGCGTGTCCCAGCGGTACATCATAGGTAGTCCTGCAACAAGGAAACTTCCTTCAAACTCTTCCTGGCAAATGATGAGAACAAGGCACAACTTTGTAAACTACTACTTGAGGCATGAGGCAGCAAAACCTCTGCATCGCGGCTGGAGAAATGTGGAACAGCAGTGGTAGTTGTTGAAGGCAAAGCATATCTGCTTAAGTCCTCTGGTAGCAATGTGAGTATATTGACATGTATAATTCACCTGTTAGCCTTTCTCACTATTCTTTTTTCATTATAAACTCTTTGAGATTAAGTCTAGCCCAGTCAAACATGAGAAATTGATAAAATGGTGCCTTGCTATATACTATCATACCTTACTCAAAAACTTGTTTCAGGTGACCACATGTGAGATACCTCAGCTGGAGTCAACCCAGGAAGAGACTGACACCCGGGTTGTTATGTACCTGTTGTATGCCGCTCAACTTGGGCACAAGGCAGTTGT
This sequence comes from Melanogrammus aeglefinus, assembly GCA_900291075.1. NCBI lineage: Eukaryota > Metazoa > Chordata > Actinopteri > Gadiformes > Gadidae > Melanogrammus > Melanogrammus aeglefinus. Next base: position 44,223 of record OLKM01002581.1, read on the forward strand.
GGTGAGGACCCAGACACAGACATTTTCTTCATCCTCCTTCACCACGCACAATCCATCCCGCTGACCATCTACGTCGGCATTGCGACCGGAAAGCACAGGCGGATCCTAAATGTCAGCGAACTGGCAGAATCTAAGGGGGCAGACTACTGCACAACAGTACTCGGCCTATACGTCTTCACGGGGGAAGACGTTACAAGTACCTTTAGAGGCAAAGGGAAGGTTGGGCCTCTGAAAAAGCTTCAGAGTAATCCAAAGTATCATGCAGCCTTCAGGTAAGTATTTTTATTCAGTTATTCTGTAGCATGTAATGCCAATTAATGCTGAATAAAGGTTGATACATTATGACTTTTTAATACTATAATTATTTATGTCCTCGGAAAACTTGGTGATCAGTGGTCTATGGAGCCAGATGTGGTGGAGGACATCGAGGCATATCCATGTGTAATGTATGGCCAGGCCCGGGAAAAATCTGTGAACAATGTGCGCAGCATCATGCTGAAGAAAATGATCGGAGAGGATGAGACGCTTATCCCCAGATTCAAGGTGGATCTGTCCCAGCTCCCATCCTGCAGAGACAACCTGGTCCCACATATCAACCGTGATAACCACCATCTGGCCATCTACAAGAGAGCAGCCACACTGATATTCTGGTGTCCCAAGCCCCATGATCCTGGCCAAGGCTGGGAGAAGACTGAAGAGGGTACCCTGGAACCAGTGTGGTCTTGTGGCCCTATCCTTCCCACTTCACTCATTGACTTGCTGGAGAAAACAGTCGAGGTGATGGATGGAGATGGTGAAGAAGACGAGGAGCAAGAGATTAGATTATGAAGACCTGCTGAATGATGAATAGACAATTAAACTTAATTTTTTTCTTTTTTACTTTTTCAATTTCAGTTTATTCTAATGATACACATGTGAGCGTGTTTTTCTGTTTTGTTCAATAAATAAAATGCTTATACAACAGTTTGAAAAAGATCGCCTTAAGGTGTATGGGAGATATTTCTTTGAACCAATTCTGCCCAATTCCGCCCATTAGTAGATTTAAAGTTTTCATTTTTCACAACCGAAAATCAAGCACAGACACAAAAGATGGTGAAAAAAATCATACATGGGACAATAATTTGCATGGAGAACATCACAATTCCTTACTTAAGGATTACAAAAAGCTTGGTTAGAAAAATATACCTTTCGGGTGCATGGGAACCCCCCCTTCCTACCCTACTAGATCCTTTGCGGCAGAGACGTTGTGTGGGGTTTGTTTGTCTATGGGTGTGTTAGCGTTGCTGTGTGTGTTGAGTTATTGTTCCCGACACGTCACTGAGACTTGTAACTTAATAAGTTATGTTAAGTGTGTTTTAGTGTGTCGTGTGTGCGTTCAATAAAGGCAACTCTCGGAGTCGTGCGGTAAAGGTACTGCCACACTGAATGCGTTACGCGCATTAGAGGCGTTGAAAATCTGCATCTTATGCCAAGCCAACCCGACAGAAAACTGTGGCAAGCCAACCCTGACAGAAAACACCCTCATTTAGTGACGTATCACCTTCATTAGGCCGTAAAAAACGCTGTAAAATGTAGAAAAACTAATATGCCGTTATGCGCAAAAATGCGCCGCTTTTTACGCCGCAATGACGCCTTTCAAGAGCGCGCGTAAAAAACACTGTTTGAGCCTCAAACAGCGCGTAAAATACGGCGTCTCTTTAGTATGCCAATAATCTCCGCCCTTCTTTTCTCTCAGCCAATGCATTTGAAGTGTTTGCGCCCAATCGCTGGACAAGACAAGCAGACCAAATCAGTTTAGCGCAGAACTGCTTGTGATGATTTCTCCTCTCATTTGTTGTTAGTTGTAGTGTCATATAGATATATACTGTATTAGTAAATCCGAAAGACACCGTGTGGTGGCTGTGGCCCAATCGATAGAGCCGCTTGCTCTGTGGGCCAGCGGTAGTTGGATCGAAGCCATCTATTGTCAGATTTGTGCTTTTGTCAGATGGTCAACTTTTATGATCGCAATGATTTTTAGTCAGCAAGCCAGTGTTATAAGTTCCAAATTCAGTGCCTTTTTAGTCAGCCGGCCAGATCCTATCGGTATCTTGTTACATGCTTTATAAGTTAATTATATTTAAATTATTATAGCCATGGAGCCTTTATTTTCGTGGAGTTATCGTTACATCCTCTCCTGTTCAATCTATATAAATATACAGTGGAAAGGAGCAAGAGGGAGCCATAGAGAGAGACACTGATGGGCTTAAGAGGCCCATAAGCCCATCATTCTTTCTAACCTTCGTAAAAAAAATGAGTTTTTCCCAAAACTCCTCTTAACATGAACGCATGCACTGCTCTTACAACGTAGCCTGAGTACCAGCCTCCGTAGTGACCGCTGGCTCAAAAAAAATCGCTTGCGGCTTCCGGTTTGGCTGTTGCGCAATATGGCTGCGTAGACTTCAGCTCTTCAGCCCATCGTTTACAATTTTGTTTGTGAACACCGTTTGAGTGGGTTTTTTTTTAGGGACAGCAAGTTATATTATTCTTTGGTCAAGGGGAAACAACAATTTGATGTGAGAAAGGCTCTGTCTGATGGTAATTTTAAGATCTGGAACAGGTGTGATGGCTGAGTTGGAAGCTAAAATGGACGCTATGCTATCGAAGCTGGCTAACGTGGACAGTGTGCTGGGGAAAGTAGATTCACGTGTGGCTAATATGGACGGCCGTCTTGCTGGTTTTGATGCACGGCTTGTTAAGCTTCAAGATGAGGTGTCTGGTATTCGGGCGGACTTTACATCGCAAAAGGAGGAGATCAGCAAAGTCAGAATGGATGTTAGCGCAGTGCAAGCTGACTTGGGAGCTAACTCTAGCAAGCTAACTGAGCACGAGTCCGAGCTGGAGGCGATGCGCGCCAAATTGGCTGACATGGAAGACCGAGGCAGACGCTGCAACGTAAGGATTAACGGACTGCCAGAGGGGGCAGAGGGCTCCAATGCCATCCAGTTTCTCAACCAAAACCTGCCCAAGTGGTTCCCCTCTCTGGTTACCCTGCAGGGGGAAATAATGCGAGCGCATCGTATCTACAACGCAGGTGCCGGGGCTAGCAACAGGACAGGCCGCACTTTGATATTCAACTGCCTGCGATACACCGTCAGACAAGAGATCCTCGCTGCTGCAAGGAAAACGCCTCCTGTCATCCAGGGTCGGAAACTGCGCTTTTCCCCGGATTACAGCGCCCACACAGTGAAGCGTCGCCTGGCCTTTTCTACAGTCATGGATCAAGCAAGAGCCAAGGGCATTGAGTTTTTCCTGATCTACCCAGCCACCCTCAGGATCAAGGTCGAAATCTGGTGTTTGGGAGGCTTGCCGGTCTCCCAGGGCTGCAGAGGATTTTATCACGTCGCTGCTGAGGGGATCGCAAGGAGTGGAGGGTGGTGGTGGTGAGTGACATAGACTTTGCTGGTAACTTTGCCCGTGGCCAGCCTACGGCTACGCACGCCATGTGCGTTTTCACTGATGTCTCGTCCCACAATGCTTCCCTTTTTCATTTTTCTTATTAGCCATGGTAGACGGGCTAATCGGGGCTGTTTCTTTAACTATATAAGGTCATGGGACTGTTTGTAGACTATAGACGTGCTTGACGTAGGCTAGCCTACTACGCTGTCCAGTTCATGGTTACTGTTATACGGACGGGTTTCTTGCATTTGTAGTCTCAATACGACCCACTGGACAGCTTTATTTTATTTTTATTTTATTCATATTTGTTCAATATTTTCGGACAGCTTGACAGCCCACTGCCTGGATTGCACTTTTTGTTCTCAGTTATGGATGTTGCCACGAGTGGAACTTTTCTCGGACTGTTTATTTTGATGCGCCAACATCTGGAGGCTGGACTGGTACTTTTTTAGATAAATGCTGTTGATGGTTTTGTTTACTAGAATATATATCCTACTCAACGGTTCATGGTGTTAATTGAGTATTGGGTTGAGTCCTGCATTTTCGCGGCTCTATGTTCATACCAATCGCGGATCAATGCTAAAGTGTTTGTCTTTTTTCTCACTGTCTTGTTTGGTTATGTTTTTGAGTGTATTTGTTTTGTTATTGGGGGTAAGGTGCCTTGGGGCTTTTGGGTGTTTTGAGAGGAATATGCCTTTTTTCTGTTTCGGGGAACATGCACATGAACTGCTACAGGTTAGGATGACATCATTTTTATGCCGACTAATTTTCACTTTGTCTAGATCGTTGAATACAAAGCAATCTAATGGGTGAATTATCAATCCTGGTGTGGAATTGTGACGGTTTGAATATACCCCACAAACGAACTAGTGTTTTGACTCTGCTGAAACGAAGGAAAATAGACATAGCTTTGCTTCAAGAAACACATTTGTTAAAGAAGGACTCAGTTCGCATGGCCAATAGATTTTATCACACCATAGCTTCCTCCTCAGCAGAATCGAAAAGCAAAGGAGTGGCCATTGTTTGCAAACGTAATTTGAAAATTAAGGTTTTAGATGTGTGGGCAGATGATAGTGGGAGGATCATAATTGCCAAAACAGAAATGTATGGGAGAAAGATAGCTATTATCTCAGCCTATGCCCCCAACAAATTTGACAGGGAATTTTACAGCATGCTTACGCTAGAGATGCTACAACTAGATGTATATTATATATATATTATATAATATTCATTTATTGTTGGTGCTGATATGAATGCAGTTTGGAGGGCATCTGAACGGTCTAGCACGACTGCTACTAAGGACCAAGAGTTGGCAACTATAGCCTTACAGGCCTGGGCGAAGAGTTTAGGTTTGGTGGATGTCTGGCACACTTTTAATCCTTCTTTGACAGATTACAGCTTCTTCTCAGCCAGGCATAAGACCTCCTCGAGGATAGATTTCCTTTTCTCCTCAGCGCGGTTGTTTCAGAATGTGAAATAATGCCACTCTTCTTCCTATAGCTCTCTCGGATCATAAGGGGGTTTTGGGTCATGTGTTAATTGGTTGTCTATCTAAAAAAGCGATTAGATGGCGCTTTAACTCTACATTATTGGAGAATGAGGCTTACAAATTACAGTTTAATGCTCAATTACGAGACTTTCTGGACATTAATGTGGGCTCGGTAGGAGATCCAAGAGTTCTTTGGAACACCGTTAAAGGGTTTATTAGGGATAATACCACACTATTCTCATCAAACATGCGCAAGGCTAGGGCTGCTACATTACAACATTTAGAGGCAGACTTCGTTAGGTTGGATTCGTTATTGCAAACAAATTACTCCAGACCGGTAGAGACGCAGCGGGACATTGTTAAGAAGGAAATAAACAACATTCTGAAACAACAGTCGGAGTTCTTAATACACAGGACTAGACAGCGTTATTATTTTCATGGTTCGAGACCAAGTCATCTTTTGGCGTCTAGAATCAGAACCAGTGAATCCTTTGCGGATATCCCATCCATCAGATCTAATGTGGGTAACGTCACAGCTGATCCTAAATTAATCAATGAAACCTTCAGAACCTTTTATTCTGACTTGTATCGATCAGAGGTTCAACCTGACAGTGTTAAATGCAGTAGCCTAACTTCCTTGACCAGGTGGACCTACCAAGGCTTTCGGAAGGTGATGCTGTAAATCTAGATGCTCCAATCTCATTGGATGAACTGAAGGGGGCAGCGTTAGCCATGCAAAGGAATAAATCTCCGGGCTTTGATGGGATACCTCCTGAGTTTTATGTTACGTTTTGGGATAAACTTGGCCCGCTAATTTTGGATATGGTAAGGACGTCGTTAGACAAAGGAGGTTTTTCCAGAGATGTTAACATTGCACTAATCTCTCTCTTACTGAAGAAGGACAAGGATCCCGTTGAGTGTTCTAGCTATAGGCCTCTGAGTTTGTTAAACGTGGACCTTAAGATATATGCAAAAATGCTTGCCAGACGTATTCAAGATCACATGCCTACATTAGTTCATTGCGATCAGACAGGTTTTATCAAGCTAGATCACGCCACTGCTAGCGAGGATAAACGCAATGTTAGAACGCCATCTGGCATATGCAGGTGGATGCCGCAGCGGGTAAGGACGCTCCGGCTGCAGTTCTTTCGTTGGACGCTATGAAAGCCTTTGACAGGCTTGAATGGTCCTTTTTGTGGTCTGTATTGGAGAAAATGGGGTTTGGTAGGAACTTTGTACATATGGTCAAGGTTCTGTACTCTGAGCCTTCTGCTCAGGTTCTTACTGGTCAATTGTCATCTGCTTTGTTCCCTGTCTCTAGGTCCTCCCGGCAAGGTTGCCCCTTGAGCCCGGCGCTGTTCGCACTCTCCTTAGAACCCTTAGCCCAATTTATTCGCCACTCTGCCGACATGCAGCCCATTTCAGTTGGCCGTACCTCTCACCATCTGGCGTTGTACGCAGATGATTTGGTGGTGTTTATGGAAAATCCGCTTCAGTCGCTTCCCAGTCTGCTCTCCATATGTAGTGAGTTTGGTGATATATCCGGCTTCAAAATTAATTGGGATAAGTCTTCTTTGTTACCCCTTAATGATGCAGCTAAGAAACTACAGTTCCCACCTAATATTCCTGTTGTACAACAGTTTAGATATCTTGGAGTCCAAATCTTCCCCTCCCTTAACCGCGTTGTTTCCCACAACTACTTAGAAATCTGGAATAAAGTGAAATCCGATTTAGATAGATGGACCAGCCTTCCCAACTCTCTTCGAGCCCGTATCTCTATTGTGAAGATGAATGTTTTACCTAGAATCAATTTTGTGTCCTCTATGATTCCCCTTGCGCCCCCTGTCAATTATTGGAAGGAAATGCAGTCTAGTATGTCACAATTCATTTGGAATAGAAAGCGTCCTCGGTTAAAAATGGCAACCTTGCAGAGACACAGGGCAGATGGAGGATTGGCAGTTCCCAATTTTAGGTTATATTTTTACTCTTTTGTGCTTAGACCTCTTTTTGTGTGGGTTAATGCTGATATATCTGTATCTTGGCGGGGATTGGAGGAAGATATTGTTCGTCCAATGACATTGCAAGGGGTCCTTTTCTCCAACATGTCTAACTCACAATGCAAGCGGCGTTTTGGCCCGATAGTTTCCTTCCTTATTCAAACCTGGCGCACAGTTGAATCCCTTTCTAAAATATCCTGTAAATGGCACACATTCTCTCCAGTGTTCCACAACGAGAGGCTTATGATTGGGAGTAGACCAATCGTGGCATCTCCTTGGAGTAACAGTAATATCCGCTATTTAGGTGATATTTTTAGTGGTTCAGGTTTAGGTTCTTTTCAGGACCTGCGAGTCAATTTTGCCTTACCGGCCTTTTCATTTTTCTTTTATTTACAACTTCGACATGCTCTTAGTGCACACAGCATTTCGCTACAGCAGGCTTTACCTGTTCATCCTCTTTATAAATTGGTTACTGCACGGACAGATAGTAGGGGCTTGGTTTCAGAATTATACTCATTTTTCCTGGAATCTTCTTATTCTGATCTAGTACTGGATAGGCTATGGAGGAGTGATCACCCTGATCTAGATCCAGATTTTGACTGGGAACAGGTGTGGACGAATATCAGGGAGGCTTCCCGCAACCCGGACCACCAACAAATTCATTTCAATTATGTCCATAGAACTTATCTCACACCACGTAGACTGCATGCTATGAAACTGATAAATGATCCGTCTTGCAGCCTCTGCGATTTAAATTCCCCTGGTACGTTCATTCATATGGTGTGGGAGTGTCCACCGGTCGAACAGTTTTGGATTAAGGTGGCCTCTAAACTATCAGATCTGACCTCTGTAGCTGTTCCAGCTACTATACCTGTCCTGCTACTGACTGACTTATCTGGACTTGGTCTATCGAGGGCTGTGAGGCGGGTTGAATGCTGGTATTACAGCCGCTAAGAAGCTGGTCGCACTGCGGTGGAAGCCTCCCCACTCTCTTGTCATTAGACACTGGATGTTGAGTTTTTTGGATGTTGTGTATCTAGAGATGTCAACTGCCAGAATAAATGGTGCGAGAGAATCTACACTGAATGATTGGCGAGCTGTGGCCAACTCATTGAAAGATTTATTACAATGATCATGTCCTGAACCTGTGCAATTCTTAATGTTTTCTGTATGTGCATGTGGTTGCAGGATTCCTCTCTTTACTATTTTGCATGAATATAAACTGGGGGGGGGGGGGGGGGGGGGGTGGCACCTTTCGTGTTTTATTTTATTTTGTGTCTGTTTTTCTTTTGAATTCAGCGGCTGATGAGACCAGTAAATGTTGAAGGTCTTAGATTTTGTGTAATATTGTGCTTATGATAGATATTACGGTAATATGTGCTGCTGAATCTTAACATTTTGTTGTATGTTATGTCTTTGTTGTTATTATCTGTTGATGTGTTATGCTAAATGTGTTAAATTCTGTCACATTTCAGTTAATCAATAAAAAATATTTGATCACAAAAAAAAAAAAAAAAAAATTGCTTGCTAACGACGGAGTCTGGCCCTGCGCGTATCCATAACGGCTGTCATTCAGATATTTGTTTAAATTTTGAACGAGCTCGCTGATTGGCCCCATTCGTCTAAGCCCCTCCCAAGCCCAAGCGTCAAGGCTTTCTATCATCATCAACATGGCTGACGCGGAAGTGAACGCTCAAGCCCGCCAGATCGACGAAGCTATTTCGTCTGTTCTAGCAAAAGTTGACGGGATTTCAGAGCTGAAATGTGAACAGAAAGATGCCCTAAAAGCCTTTGTGAACGGGGAAGATGTTTTGGCCCTGCTACCAACCGGCTTCGGCAAGAGTTTGATTTATCAACTCTTGAATTTTCTCCCCATGCCACACTGTTCTTCGTAAAGGGAGGTGCTAAGAACTGTTGCCATGGCGATTCTTTCAAAACTGGACCCAAACAGGGCAATAGAAGACACCTTGCAACAAAAAATGGCTCTACGCACATCTGTCATGTGCAGAGGCATTAACCGTGACTACCGTGTAGGTTTCATTAATAGACTAGTGCTTTATTTCCGGACACATGGATATGACGTCACAGTACAACAGTACGGTGGCCCATACATTCATATATCACTACATTTCCTCCTTTTAAGTCATTGAGATATCCCATGCATTACCCAAACAGAACAGGCATAATTTCCCATTTAGGGGTCACATAGAACTAGGATTTTGGGACTGCCCGCCATCCACAGCAACGTAGGGATTATTCTGCCCTCAATAGTTGCTGACCCTATTGCTCTGAAAAAGTCCATGGGTTTCCGACTTCGGCATACAGTCCAATTCCATTTCGGAACTCAATAGTGCATTTTTTTTTTTTAGAACAACTATGTCGGCATGACAACAGTCAAACTCTCAACAATAACATTTCAATAACATTTCAACTTAACTCAACAATAACATTTCAATAACATTCCAACTTAATAACATAACCAATCCCTGCTTCAATTTGAAGAGTATCATAAGTGTATTAAAGCAGGCCTAAGAGTTAAGTGTCCCTATACCTGAAAGGAAGTCTGACCTCACGACCTCTGGAAGTCACTTGTACCCCCCCCCCCCTCCCCGGCGGTGTCTGCGGGGATGCATGCCCCACGGCTCGGTCTGGTGACATCTGGTCTGGTGGCTTGTCGCTGAGGGCAGGACTGGCCGCAGGAGAAGACCCGCTTGGCAGTGGTGTAGGTCTCTCAGCCCGCAGCTGCTGTTCTTCATACGAATCTGCAGACCCCGGCAAGGCCTGTAGGTGTCTCCGGTTGCGATGCAGCACTGCACCGCTGTCCATCTTCACCAGGTACGACCGGGGCTCTTTGCACCGGCCAACGACTGTAGCAGGAGTTTTCCACCCCTTATCTCCATCAATTTTGACTCTGACGTCCTGGCCCTGATGAAGTGGTGGAAGTGGACATGCAGAGTGGCGGCGGTCGTAGACTGTCCGTTGTCTGTCAACAGGTGCAGGCTGTAGCTTCTCTTCCAACATAGGAAGTGTAGTTCTGATGCGTCAGAGCGAGATGTGGATCAGGCTGCTTCAGGATGTGCTTGGCCGTCTGAACAGCCCGTTCTGCTGCTCCGTTCGCCTGGGGGTAGTGAGGGCTAGTTGTAGTATGGGCAAAACCATACTTCTCACTAAAGTCTTTGAACTCCCCAGATGTGAACTGTGGGCCGTTGTCACTCACCAGTTCAAGTGGTATCCCCATCTCACGAACATGGCTTTGAGCCTGTTGATTACTTGTATGGTGGACGTTGAAGAGAGGTGAGCTATTTCAAGGTCCCTTGAGTAATAGTCCGTCACCACGAGGTAACTCTTCTTTTCCAGTTCGCAGAGGTCTGCTGCAATACGCTGCCATGGGCCCTCTGGTAGGGTTGTGGTGAGTAGTGGCTCACGTCGCTGAGTGGGTCTGTTTTCGACGCAGAATCGGCATGCTGAGACTTTCTGTGTTATCTCACCACTGATGCGTGCCCACCACACTGACATCCTGGCTCGCGCACGGCACCTTGTCAGGCCCTGATGGCCTTCATGAATCTGCTCCAGTATGGCAGATCTCAGCGCAACAGGGATAACGATCCTATCCTGATATAGCACCAGCCCATCTGTTTCGGAGAGATGAGCCCTAGCAGAAAAATAAGGCTGTAGAGATGGTAGCATCCGTGACTTGGGCGGCCACCCATTTCTGATAAAGGCTATGATCTGCAGCAGCTCACCGTCCTGTTGAGTAGCTGTGCGGATCTCTGAGTCTTTGTGATGAGACTGGAGCATTGACAACGACTGATTCCACGTAGGCCTGTACCTCGTGCTCCAGCTCCCCATCACTCACCTCAGACAAGGGCCGTCTGGAGAGCGTGTCGGCGACGACTAACTGTTTCCCTGGAATGTGCTCGTCCACCACATTAAAACGAAGAAGGCGCGATGAGAAGCCTCTGACACCTAGGAGGACCTTTGTCCAGGTCGTAGGTATTGATAAGCGGCCCAAGAGGTTTGTGGTCTGTGTGCACGTGAAAACTGTCCATACCGTGTACGTAGCGTGCAAACCTCTCGCAGGCCCACAGACACTCCAGGCACTCCTTTTCAATTTGTGAGTACCTTTTCTCGGCCTCCGACAGTGTACGAGAACAGAATGCCACTGGCTTCCACTCGCCGCCATGTTCCTGCATTAACGCAGCCCCTAAGCCGTAGCTGCTCGCATCTGCACTGATGACAGTCTTCCTGTTAGCTTCGTAGTATGCCAGAGCAGGGGCTGACACAAGCATGGCTTTGACAGTCTCAAACGCTCTTTCCTGTGCCTCACTCCAGACCCAGCTGTTTTCCCTCTTCAGCAGATCAGTGTTCGGATGCAGTTTGGTGGAGAGATCAGGCAGAAATCTCCCAACATAGTTGATGAGGCCCAGGACCTGACGCAGTTCCTCGACACTTGTTGGACTGGCCATTTGGGTGACTGCCTTCACCTTGCTGGGGTCCGGCCTCAGGCCATCCGCACTGATGAGGTGTCCAAAGTACTGAATTTCTGACTTGCCAAAGTGGCATTTGGCCCTGTTCAATTTCAGTCCACTGTCTTTGACAGTCTTCAAAACTGCATTCAGACTACGGTCATGCTCCTCGGTCGTGGCTCCATACACCAGAATATCGTCCATCACAACGACAACCCCCTCGTGGTCCTTAAGCAGAGTGGACATCTGTCTTTGAAAAATTTCTGGAGCTGACGTTATCCCGAATGGGAGTCTACGGAAACCGAACCTGCCCCGTAGGACAGGGATGGAAATTTACACCCGCCACACGCCATTTGCGGGTGGATTTGTATGGTGGCAGGTGCTCTAGCATACGCATCTGTCTAAACAGCCAGATGCATATGCTAGATGCGTATGCTAGAGCAAGGTCCATAGATCTTTATATTTGCGGAGCGCACTCACTAAGAACGGAAGTAGTAAAAATTCAATAGTGTGAAGCTAGCTACTAAAGTCTGCAGTCAAGTTATTCTTTTTTTGATTTATTATTACTGATTGCATTCAATGGTGCACAATGTAGCACAGATCAATTACAATCGTTAAGTTTTACTATAACCATGACATTCAAACAAGTTACAAGAGTGACACTGATTGGAGGACCACTACAATACCATTGAGCTGGACCTGCTTTACTACCGGGAGCTGAAAAACCTGTTAGTACAGCTCAAATCATTTGAATCTCCGCCCGGGACTAACTTCTCCTCATCGTACCGTAGGGGCTAACGTAGCGGCTACCTGCTAGCGGAGTTAGCCCCGACTTCACTCCGGGCACCTCCGTGCGGACCCCGCCGCTCCGTCCGCGGTCCATCGACGGCCTAGTACCGCCTCCAGCACAGCCTCCTCGCCACGACGTACGCAGCTTAGACCTCCTCGAGAAGCCCCCCCACCCCCCACGGAGACGTCATGGCTCCACTCTCCTCTCCATCCGGCTATGTCAACTGCACCTGTCTGGCTGAAAAGATCCAGGAGCTGGAGAAGAGAATCTCCAGGCTCTACCAGATCCAGGAAGACGAGAAGCTGCTGGACACCATCATCTTCGCTCTACCGCACCCCGACCCCACTGGCACACCGGAGCCTGATCCCGCCGCCGCCCGCTCCTGCCGCCTCTCCTCCGGAGCCCGCTGCTGCTGCGACCGCCGCTGCCGCTGCGACCACCTCTCCTCCGTAGCCCGCTGCTGGGAAACCTGCTTCACCCCCTGAGTCTGTCTCCATTCACCGTGATCCCACGGCTGCTCCTCCACCCTTCATCCATGACGTCTCCTGGACAAGGCTCGGAGCTAAACCTAAGGCTCCGGTTAGCTCCACTCCATCTCACCAGGAGCACTGGTCCCATATCAGTGCCCGCACCGGGATAACAAAGTTTCCACCACAGGCTCCAGTCTTCCACCTTCACCTGGAGAACAAGTACAGCATCCTCGACCTGCACGATTTACCCCCTTGCCCCCGGGATCCCAGAGAGCGCTCCCTCACCGGGTCCCGCCGGCTGTCAATACCGTGCTTTACACCTGCACCACAGCGGGCCTGTGTCCCTCCTGCCCTGTCCCCACTGTCCTCCCTGGAGAGGCTGAGCTCCCCTCCATCGTCCTGTCTCTCTCCGGTCACGCAGTCTCCACGCCCTCTTTTCCCTCCGACGACTTTAATTGTAGGCGACTCCATCGTAAAAAACATCCTGCTTTTTCAATTCAGTCACACGGTGTTTCCCCGGTGCGAAGGTCCTTGACATTTTAACACATCTCCCCACTCTGTTGAAAACTCGGCCAACCTCCATCCAGAGAGTTATAATCCATGTCGGTACAAATAACACATCCCTCCGTCAGACTGAGCTCACGAAGAATCACTTCATCCGACTTTTAAATTTCCTGAAAAACTCTGAACTCTCTGCATTCATCAGCGGCCCCATCCCCACTTCTGGCCGTGCATGTGGGCATTAGAGCCGAGTCCTCTCACATCTGCACACCTGGCTCCAGTCTGCGTGCCAAGCTCACAGCATTGCCTTTGTGGACAATTTTAATCTTTTCTGGAACCGCTCATCCTTTTTTAAGTCGGATGGAATACACCCTAGCCACGTAGGTAGCCGCATGCTAGCGGCTAATCTGCAGCACACTGTACATTCCTTCCCACATGACTGACTGTTTACTTCCCCCCCACTCACGCCCCCCTCTCCCTCTGTGGTGCACCACTGTCGACAGCTTCTCCCCAGAGCTCCCCCTGCTGGCCACACCTGTCATCATCTCCCTCAGCTGCTGGCCTCTCCATCATTACTCTGTCCAATAACCACAGCAACGCCCAACCACTCCCTATTCCTGTCCATATTACAAACAGACACCACTCTGGCAGAAACACCACCCGGACTGTTAATCACTCTGTACTAGCCAGCCCATCTATGCTGGCTTCCACTCACACCAAATATGATAACTCATCTGTCAGCTTCGGACTTCTCAACATCCGCTCATTTACAAACAAAGGACACCTCATCCATGATCTCCTCACTGACCGCAAACTCGACTTCCTCTGTTTGACTGAAACCTGGCAACAACCAAATGACTTCTCCTCACTGAACGACTCCACCCCACCGGACTTTACTTACCTCTCCCACCCTCGTAGCCACGGCCGTGAGGGAGGGTATTGCAGTCATTCACCATAAGAAGTGGAGAATCCCTACCACAGTCACTGCCTGTCTTCTCCTCAATTTGAACCATCTTGCACTTACACTCCCCTGGACCCACTCCCATCATCATTGCCACTTTCTAACCGCCCTCCCCAAGCCCCACAGTGACTTCTTAAAAGAATTTTCTGCCGTCTTACTCTCACCCAATCTAATCCACTCTATCACCAAAAACATCATATTACTAAGGGACTTCAATATACACATGGACAACAATTCCTGGACAATTAATTCACCCCTCACCAGAGACTTTTCATCATGCCTGGACAGTTTTGGACTCCATCAATTCCATCAACTTCCCAACACACACAAAAGGACACCACTCTGGACACCTAATCTGCTGCTCTGGCCTCACACCCTCCAACTGCACAGCTGACGATCTCCATGTGTAGTGACCATTTCCTAATCTCTTTTTAGCACTGAACTCTGCTTCTCGAGAATCAAGTCATCACTCTTCATTTCATTCCGGAACTTAAAGAAACATCAACATTGACACTCTCTGCTCCAACATTGACACTATTCTGATCCCGGACTGTTTCTACCACCTCTGACGAAAATGATAACCCTCTACTACAACACAAGTCTAAACCAACATCCTCAAACTCGCTCCACTCAAAAACACGCTCTGTTCTCCTTCTCCACAACTGCCCCCTGGTATACCCCTCATCTCCGCTCCATGAAAACTAAAGGCTGCCAACTGGAACGACTCTATAAGAAAACTGGACTCACCATTCACAAAGAAATGTACATAACCCACATACGCCATTACAAGGACTCAATCATCCAAGCCAAAACTATCACTACTCCGCTCAGATAAACTCCAATGAAGGAAACACCAGATCACTGTTCACACTGGCTCAACAGAAACTCTCCAGCCACCTGACTCCTTACCTCCCACCTGTATTCAACTGACACCTGTAACTCCTAATGCAGTTTTTCAATGAACAAAATCTCCATCATTCAACCAACACTTAGAATTCAGACTCCACTTCCCTCTCTCCCACCTGCACTTCCTCTCCTCCCACCAGCACCTCTGCACACTGTCAGCACTTCTCTAGTTTCCAAACCTCCCACTGACCTTCAAATCTATGACCTCTCATTCCGTAAATCCAAACCCTCTACCTGTCAGCCTTGAACACCCTTCCCACCCAACCCGGTCTCACGACAAATTCGTGACACTGTCACGTTATTTAATCTATTTTTGTGATCAGCGACACGTATTTTCAAATTTTCGTGTCCAGAAAGCACAATTTCAAGCTCATGTATCTCAATTGGAAGTATTTGTCGTGTCACTAAGCACGACTTCCAAACTAAAGGTTCTGTCCGGCAGCGTCTCTCCTAAAGGTAACGGCCACACCAAAAGCGTTACTACCGCGTATCACGCGTATAAAATCGGCCAATTTTTCCATAGGAACCATTGGTTTACGCGCGTAAATGAGACGCGTACACGCCTTACACGCGTATAAGCAACATTTTACTCGCGTTGGGCGCGTATGAGTATGGAAAGCCAAAGGGGTCATGAACGCCTGCCCAGACGTGTGCTTTGCATAGGTACACGAAATTTCATGTGCCTTTTTGCGCATTTGCACGCGAGATAATATCGTGTGCCCAAAAGTGAACAACGAAATTTTCACGTGCTTCCTGTCTGCGCATTTTCACGTGAAATATCGTGTGCCCAAAGTGAACGTGTTGACACGTTACCATTGGCACACGATTATCACGCGCGCTTTGTGCACACAAGGCGCCGTGAAATATCGTGTGTGCCAAAGACAAAGCTTACGCGTGCAGAATATGCAACTAGCACTAGATGGCCCAAGTGGTCGTCTCTATAGTCTATGTTTGAAGGATGCAAGTAAATAAACAGAAATATGTAATTCTTTCAGTGGTTTCATCATCTATAGCCCTACTAGTAGTGGCCAAACAACTATCAACGTTGAAAGAAAATCCCAGAGCTGTTCATTATATTCCTATATTTCATTAGTAGAAGGCAAGTCATGTGTTGGCCAATAACCGCATGATGTCCCGTGATTGCCGCTGCTTTTACCACCGAGGACTCGACAGCCAGGCTGTCAAAATGTTTAAGTTAATGTATTTGACCAGCGCAGGCCCCATGCTGTTGGCCCGTCATGTATAAATGCAGTCGCATCCATTTGGCTTGGGGGGGGGGGGGGGGCGGTCGTCGGGTCCAGTGGTGGGACCCGGTTCAGTGTGTGTTACGATGGCGGGGGGGGGGGGGGTGGGGTGCGTCGTCGGTCCAGTGGTGGGCCGGTCAGTGTGTGTTACGATGGCGGGGGGGTCGTCGGTCCAGTGGTGGGCCGGTCAGTGTGTGTTACGATGGGGGGCGTCCGACCCTGCTGACAGCCTGGCAATATAATAACATTACGACGAGCCGCTACCTCGTCGTAGAGACCACAATAGCCTTCTTTGTATTTGCTGTAAAACGTGTATTAAGACGGTTCCAATGCACCGTAGGCTTGTGTGTTTTACTCTCGCTGTGTGAGGATAACGGCAAAGACGAGCTGAGATGGAACAAATGTGTTTGCAGACGACCTGATCACTTCCACGCGTTACGTCCAGAAGCACAATGTGAAGGGAGCATGTTATAAACCACTTTCGCTTTATTGCACCATATTAAAGAGTGAGTAACCATATGGATGATAGTCCTATCGGTATCAGTAACCATATGGATGATAGTCCTATCGGTATCAGTGACCATATATGGATGATACTCCTCCTTTTCGGTATCATGTTGACCATCATGGATGATGACATCCCCCAATCGGTATCAGTAACCATAGGATGATACTCCTCCTAATCGGTATCAGTAAACCACATATGGATGATACTCCTGCTCCTATCGGTATCAGTAACCATATGGATGATGAACTCTCTCCTCTCATGCGTATCCAGTAACCATATGGATTGAATACTCCTCCTAATCGGTATCAGTAACCACATATGGATGATACTATCCTCCTATCGGTAATCAGTAACCCATGATGGAGAGACTATCCTCGCCTGAATCGGTGACAGTGAACACATATGGATGAAACTCTCCTTCGGTATCAGTGTTGTGGAACATAGAGCAATCAACGGGACAGCATGTGGTTGTTGCTTGCGCCAGACAAAATGACTAGCCTCTACTAATATCATATACTGAACCATTCGTCCTCTACGAGTTGTATGTAGATGTAGTTGAACACAATAGAAGCATGAAATACATGTTCACATATAATGGAACTATGAAAGTATCTATGGATTACTTTCAAACGTTGATAGTTATTTGGCCTACTTGTAAGATGATGAAACACGACCAACAGAATTACATATTTGAGTATATTTACTTGCATCTTTTCAAACAGACTATACAAGCGACCAATTTGGCCGCCATCAGCGGCTAGTCGCGCATTGTCTGCACACGCGTTCACTTCGGGCACACGATGAGTCGTGTGCCCGAAAGTGAACATACAAGTATAATAGTAGCTAAAATATCTATGTTTAAGTAGGCCAAAAAACTATCCAGGTGAAACTAAACTATAGACTGTTCATTATATTCTCTCCAAACTCAGAATGAAGGGTGTCCTTGGTCCGCGCATTTGCGTTAATATAGCTGATTCCAATGTGTACTACAACACATGTTCACACTCTATAATATGTGTGCAATATAGCGAGGAAGTGGGTTTTATAAGTGCTTCCTTCACATTGTGCTTCTGGACTTGCTCGTGGAAGTGACATCCAGGTCGCTGCAACACATTTGTCCATGCAGCTCGTGTCTGCGTTTCATGCCCACACAGCGAGAAGTAAAACACACAAGCCTACGGTGCATTGGAACCGTCTTAATATACGTTTTACAGGCAAATACAAGAGAGGCTATTGAGTGGTCTACCTACGAGAGCGGCTCGTCGTAAATGTATTATAGTGTCGAGGCCCATGAAGGCTGTCAGCAGGGTCGGACCGGCCCCCACCAACTGGACCGACGACCTCCCCACCCCGCCATCGTAACACACACTGACCGTGTTAATGGCGCGAAGTTCTGCCTGCCCGCCGAGAAATTGCATCGCCCTCGCGGGACAGCGCGCTGCCGAATAATGCATCCTCCTGGTAACTTTAATGCTGAGATTTTTGAATCACATGGTTTGGCCAGCTATATTTTGGGGCTGTTTTGGCTTACAGTGTGAAATTCAATACATGTGCACTCTTCTAGCCTGGAAAACAGGGGGATGCACTTCCCGCAGCTCCATAGCAGCACTTGCCGAATAATGCATCACCTGTAATTTAATGATGGAGATCTTTGAATTCAATGGTTGGCCAGCTCATATTTTTGGGCTGTTTTAGCTAAACAGGTGATTCAGTACCATTAATAATTAGTGGAGGTGCATAAATAATTAGCTGACTGCACTTATTCAGCAGCAGCAATCCAACCCGGAATCAACGAGATCTCGTGCTCATGCGCACGAAACGCGTTAATCTCCTATGAATCGTGCCCAAGAGTACGATTGTTAGGCTTTTTTCGTGAAACGATCACGAAATTTACCATGCATTCGAATCACATCCTCACAACTATATTCTTGGTCATAACTATCAAACAAACATCCTTACACACATTCGCCGAGTCCGCGATTATGAAAAGTAAAATGCACATTTACCTCTGCTAACAATGGTTTACATAAACACTTTTAAAATGGCGTAACTATGCTAAATATCATATTTTTCCCACAGGCAGAAGTAATAAAATAATGTCGCGCCACTTCACA
>OLKM01002582.1:0-62907 GCA_900291075.1 Melanogrammus aeglefinus
TGGATGTAGGGGTGGGCGATAATGAAGATATTTAAATTCGTGAAGGTTAGAACGTAAGACATCTGTCAAAGTGCAGAGATGTAGGAATCGTTTTTAGGCACATTCTAGTAAATTGGTAGTTACATAAATGACTGAATGCACGAACGACACCAGCACGACGTAATTAGTTGAATAAACTGAATGTATGCTGAACGAATACCCAATTATTATTCCCATGAGCGAACATTCATAGCGGAAATTACGGGCAGTGCCGCGCTCTCTCTGACTCCGCCCCCTTGTTGTGTGTAGCAGTATGCGCATGGAGAGCGATGGCTGAAAGCCAAGAGGAGTTGGTGCCTTAATAAAAAGTTCACTTCGATTAATGGAATTTGGTTTGGCTTTTTCGGCAACGGATACAGCAAAAGCAAATGTCATTTGCAAAATTTGCACTGAAACAGTTCGGACGTCGGGTGGCAACACGAGAGAATTGTTTAATCACTCAAAAGAGAAAACACGCAAACAATATGCAGAGAGCCAGCAGCGAGGGCCGGCGGCGGCATCGCAGCCAGCGGCAAGACCGAAACATAGACCACACTGTTACAGGCATTTGATAAGGGCACCCCGTCGAAAAGAAAAGCAAGCGGTGGAAGAGGTTACTGACGCTGTTGCGTTTATTCTGGCCAAGATATGGTGAACGTTTCAAGACGGTGGAAAATGAGGGGTTCAAATGCCTGCTCAAGTAGCGGACGCGGTACGAGCTGCCCAGCAGAAGTAATTTTTCCAACACACGCCATGCCAGTCTTACTGTGATGCGAGACTAGAGTTGAACGTAAGGTTCAGAAGGTCCAGTTTTTCTCAACAACGAGTGATCTGTGGTCTAGCCGCACTTCAGAGCCTTATTTGAGCCTGACCATTCATTATATTGATGACTGGAAGCTCTGCAGTGCGACTCTGCAAACAACATACTTCCCAGAGGATCACACAGGGGAGCTCATAGCGCATGGGCTGAGAGACGCTCTTCAATGCTGGGGACTCAAAGAGAATCAGATGACCTGCATGACCACGGACAGTGGGACTAAATAGAATCAGATGACCTGCATGACCACGGACAGTGGGACTAACATGGTGAAGGCCCTGGAGCTAAACAACTGGACTCGTCTGCCCTGCTTTGGGCATAGACTGCACCTCGCAATTGGTGAGTGAACTTCAAATAAAAAATGCAAAGATGGGGCTTGATGCTTAACAAATCTGGACCAGATTAAAAAAAGAAAAAGCAATAGGTTAAAACAAGCACCTTATTAATGATGATTTGCTGCATAATTTAAGAATAAATTAGGGACACAGAACAAAGTAATTTATTACATTAGTCTATGATAAAAAAAAACGTTTTATTGAAATGTTTTTATTTATTAACTTATGAACAAATATAGCATTAGAATAATCACTTTTGCTGAAATATAAACATATAATATTAACAATAAATTAACATCACAGATTAAAATGTACTTTTTGCTGATTTTGTTTTAGCCTAATTGTATCATTCACATGGTTAATTACTATGTTCTTGCTCTTCTTCTTTTAGAAAAAAGTGCAAAGATCTCGAGTTGTTCGCATGACATCAGTCTGCAAGAAAGTGGTGAGTGCATTCTCCTTCGCTGGAAGAAGAAAGGGATTTGAGTCAAGCACAAACAGAATTAAACTACTCATAAAAAAGCTCATAACAGAGTCGCCAACTAGGATGGGGTTCCAGACTTGCCATGATTGAGAGAGTGTTGGACCAAGAAAAGGCCATTTCACAAGTCCTGAAGGCCGACAAGAAGACAAGGCACTTGGTTCCACTATGGCAAGATCTTGATGTAATGGAGTGTGTTAAGAAGGCCCTTGGTCCACTGAGAGATTTTACTGATGCACTTTCAGGGGAGGACTATGTGAGCGTCTCATATGTCAAGCCAGTCCTGCACCTGCTGAAGGTCGACCTCCTTAAACTCAGTGATGATGACAGTGAGCTGACAAACACAATCAAGACTACTATTCTCAACTACCTCACTGAAAAGTACCAGGAACCCAGCACTGATGCCCTGCTGGACATGGCTTCGCTTCTGGATCCGAGGTTCAAAACCCAGTACATTGACAGTGACAGAAAGAGGAAGTACAGCCAGAGCTTGGGTCTGAGTGGAGTCCATGTTGAATGTACAGAGACAAGCAACGCTTCCGTCCACATCACAGAGTCCTGAGGCAGCAGAACAAGCTCACCAAAGAAAGCAATGAAGAGAAACATTAGCCAGCTTTTATAAAATCGCAGGTGCTGTATCTGCAGCTGGCACATCAGCTTCCCTCCCATCTCTAAGAGAGGCAATAGATGGGGAAATGAAGGCTTATCTTTCCACACAAAATGCAGACAGTGAGACGGATCCTCTCGATGGTGGAAACGCCATGAGGGAAACTTTCCACGAGTTAGCCAACTAGCTCAAAGTATCTGTGCTATCCAGCAACAAGTGCTCCCTCAGAACGAGTCTTCAGCACAGGTGGCAACCATAGTAACTTGCCAAAGGGCTTACTCTCAAGCCAGATAAGAGTTGACAAAATGGTTTTTTCGGTAAAAATCTGTGATAGGAACCTGTCATGATGTCTCCTTTTTAGAAGGAGATAAAAACTTAAGAAGAATATGTTCCAGCAGGCATGTATCTACAAACTTGCAGGATCTTTAATATTCAGGTTTACACATTGCAGTTTTGAATCATTTTTTTGTTTTAACTTTTCAATAAGCTTTTTGATATTTTTATTTTCTAATTTGATATTTAAATCTGTTTAAATGACTGTCAGTAATGTCTTTGATTGATATTTAACCTTCTGTTACTACTGTTCAAGAGTGCACTTTATAGAATGTTGGTTGTTGTTTACTTTTAAACTTAACCTTATTTGCACATGCAGGCCAAATGCGACTATTTAAAATAAAACCTGTGTTGAGAAAGGTTCTTTTGGCCTATGTTGTCTGTGTTTCTTCTTTTTTCAATTTAAGAATCGTGATAAAATCGAAATCGTGATTTTTATTTAAAAAAATGTCGTGATATGATATTCTGTGCAGCTCACCCACCCTAGCTTGATGGCTCAATTGGAAATGGTTTAGTTCTTCGAGTGATTTAAATATCATAGGATTGTCTCGTTGAAAAATCCCTGGTCACAATAGGTCAATGTTCCCTGGATCCGTCCTGATCACTGCCATCTGTGTCCATGGATGCACTTACCTCTCAAGAACACGAGAGGTGTATTTAATCTATACCCTGTCATCCGAGTTATCAGAATACAGTTAATCTGACTCGAAGCCAGAACACAGTGAATCTGAAATGAATTATGTTCACATCCACAATGTTCATGAACGATGAACATTGTGGATGAAGTTTTTCTCCATAACAACGAGGTGAGTGACGACTGAACCCCTGTGGGTCTCCAGGCTACAGAACCTGCCCTTCGCGCTGACCAACCTGAACCTGAAGGCCATGTGGCTGGCGGAGAACCGTCCCAGCCATGCCTCAAGTTCAAGACGGAGGACGAGAGCAGACCGGGGAGAAGGTGCTCACCTTACCTGCTGCCGCCAGCAGCCCTCCCAGCCTGGGTGAGTCCCTGCCCCCCACCCCCACCACCACCACCACCACCTCACCCAACGCACTGCACCAAACTCTGCACCGCGCTACACATCGACCCATTTGTATCTGTGAGGATCTAAAAACACTATACGTTCTTTCGATCGTCGTGCCCTTCACTTTAAGGTTCACTCACATCCGTTAACAGACAAATGTGTAGTGAGAGATCCATCGAACAGAGCCGTTCTCTCATCCCGCTCTCTCTCTCTCTCTCTCTGTCTCTCTCTCCGTGCTTCTCCTCCCCAGAGAACCTGCTCCAGAACAGCGTGGAGGACACGTGGACGGACAGCAACCTGAACCGGGTGTCGGTCATCCAGTTCCAGGAGGAGACCAAGGGAGAGGAGGAGGAGGACGATGAAGCGGCCGCCGAGAGACGGGTAAGGCAGGACAGGGCCGGGACGCTCCTACGCACGTCCTAGAGACACGGCAGTGTAGCAGTGGGTCGGCTGTTCAGACTCCCAGGTCGAAAGGATCTGCAGTCTGACCTGGAGGCCTCTCTGCTAGCCCGTCCGTCGACGCCAACGAGCACATTCTTCTCGCCCTATCCTCTCTTTGTTTTTAACCATTTGGTGATGAATGCTTGTTTTGTTCAATTCGGTGTTATTCGTCACTGAAATAAAAATGTATATTTGTACGATATCCAACTGGTTGTGTGTCTGTGTCCGGCCCAAAGGGTCTCCATCTGTCGGCCACGCCCACCCCAGCCGAGCTGAAAAGTGATGAAATGAAGGTGATCGAGGAGGCGAAGGAACGAGGCCTACTCCTCCAGGCCTGACGGGGAGCCAGACTCTCCGGATCACCAGGTAGGACAGCTGACCAATCAGCAGCCGGAACGACCTACAACGCCGTAGCTGCAGGAAGTACAGAAGGGGCAACAGATTGACCATGGTGAAACGTGATCAAAACGGAAGATAAAGTGTATTTTAGTTTCGAGTTGTGTTTTTTGGACTTTAAGAGTTTCAGTTAAGGTTTGAGTCAGCGTCCACCACTAGGTCTCGACCTCATGCCGCACTGCATTTCGGGTTAGCCGAGGGACTGTAGCTTTCATAGTTTGCATGCAAAAGATTTGGCAGAAAATAGTGCACTGTCATGTTACTTTCAGTATACTATTTTTGCATTTATACATACTATTCTCACCTGCTATTTAGTATGCTAGCTCCGGGCTCAGCCGCTGGTATCCAACAACAACATTGCCGTTGCTTGGTTACAGGGGAAGCGGCTAAGCGACCTTTCCAATCAGAGCCAGGAATCCCAGGCTTCCAACAGCACAGTCTCGGCCAACTCCCATGAGGAAAGGCGGGGATTAACCACCCAGGGGGAGGAGCTAGCTGACGGCCACGCCTACCAGGAGGATCTGGATGAGATGGAGGTGGAGTACATCGAGGTGAGTTCCTGATGAGGCGAAGGAAATGGAACAAACCTACAAGAGTCTGGGTCTCAACGGGTCCAGCCTGAGGACCCACATGTGTAATTCTTAACGGGATAGGTCAAGATATCTGTAAAGGTGCGGTTGCATGTGTTACCCAGATTAAGAAGTGTTGTTCTGAATCCAAATTCATCACTGTGTGTCAAAATCATCTCATATCATCCAAAATTCATCATCACTGTGTGTCAAGAAAGGGAGTTTGTTGGATTATCTATTGATCTCTTTGAGAATCACTCTGATAAATTGTGCTTTATTAATTCCAGAAGGGAAATTCTGGTGTCGCTGCAGAAAGTACAGGACA
Source organism: Melanogrammus aeglefinus (assembly GCA_900291075.1). NCBI lineage: Eukaryota > Metazoa > Chordata > Actinopteri > Gadiformes > Gadidae > Melanogrammus > Melanogrammus aeglefinus. Next base: position 5,348 of record OLKM01002582.1, read on the forward strand.
GTAATAAGAAACATTTCAAAAAAAGTGATACAAAATTATTAAGTAAGATTATTGAGTAAGAAATACAAAGAGTCAAGCATTAGCCACGCCCCTCACTTCTCTACATTGTGCGTTATCCTCAACGCTCGCCCCCCCCCTCTCTCGCCAGCCCACCGTCCACTTCGCCGAGGAGCCAATCACCTGCGGCGGCGGCGAGCGCGATGACGACGACGACGAAGAGGAGGAGGAGGGCGACCGCAGCGACGAGGAGGGCGAGCGGCGGCCCCCGGCGGCCGAGAAGCAGCGGCTGATCCGCAAGGACACGCCGCACTACAAGAAGCACTTCAAGATCACCAAGCTGCCCAAGCCCGAGGCGGTGGCCGCGCTGCTGCAGGGCTTCACCCCGGAGAGCCTCCTCCCGCCGCAGCCACGCCCCCACCCGGAGCCCCGCCCCAGGAGGAGGAGGAGGAGGAGGAGGAGCCGGAGGAGGGGGAGGGGGGTCTCGTCACGCCAAGAGAGAGAGAAGCCACCACAGGCCACAGGAGGCTCAGCTCGGAGGACAAGTCGCTCCAGGTCAACACCAGCCAAGCTAAGGTACACACAAACCACACATGCATAATAGTGCACGGCTAAAGAGGCAGCCAAACACTGTGAAGCAGCTGCAGTGGCGTGGGTTCACCAGCAAGGGGCGCTGTTGCTGTGGTTTGCATTTCACAATGTGTGTGTGGCTGCTCTTTAACGTTCACTGTTGATATTTAATTTGCAACAGATAAAAACCTATTCTAGTTTCTTTAGCTTTAGTTTGAGCTTTAGCTGAATTACGATAAGATGTACTCTAGTAATCCTAGATGAAAAATCTGGGTTGTCTACTTCATTGTTAAACGTTCAAAGTTCACTGTCTTTGCTACGACGTGCCATTACAATGCCCTTGCCCGTGTCCGCCTATGCAAACGTGCCATGCATAGAAGCGCCGCAACACCACAACAACCAATCTGCCATCTTGCTACCTGCATTCATACTGTGTTTGGATTACTAAATCCTGAGTCTTGCCAGCGCATTGCAGGGTTTTGTGCCAACAAGCCATTCGGCCTGGGTCTCAAACAGCAGCCCTGGTTGAGACACAACCGGCTTTTTAAGTTGCTTATCAATCCAAACTATGGCATGTGACATCATCCTGACACTTGCTTAAGCCAATCAAAGACAGCAGTGGGCAATACCCTATTTCACCGGAGGGGTTGCTGTTTTTTATTTCACAACTTTTGGTTCCTTGTTAAAGGTCCCATGGCATGCCACCAGGTGTGGTGTGATTATCTGGTACAAGCCGTTTTGGAAAATCGGGCCCCTTTATGACATCACAGGTGGGCGTGTCCGTCACACATCTAGGTGGAAACGCGCCACCTGGTGTGATGTCATAAGGGGCAGATTTCCAAAACGGCTTGTAGCGGCTAATCACAGCACACCTGGTGGCATGGCATGGGACCTTTAACATGGGCTTGGTTCATATATTGAGGATGAGTGATAGCAGAAGGCCTATGCAGCGTTGATGAAACGGCTCTATACAGAGTTGAGTTAACAGACAATAGAGATTCAATGACCAAAAAGCCCTCTCCATGACCAACAGTCCATTCCCTCCTGTTTAGTTTAACGTGTCATAGGCACAACTGTGTGTCCGTAGCCCGAGTTGAATCTTTTCCTGCATCGTTGAAGTGATTACGTACAACGTCCTGATTAATCAACAATAACCAGCCAATCAAAGTGCCCCAATGCTAACTGGGATCATGCTAATCTGTCCATTGTAATCTGAGCTGCTCCGTTCCATGGTCCTTTATAATGATATGCTAATGCTAATGTACATGATGTGCTAATGATAATTTATATGAATCTAATGCTAATGTACATCAAATGATAATTCACATTTCTGGAGCAACAAAATTCAGGCCACTTAGCCAATTTTAACTTTTGCTGGCCATATACCTGCCTTTTAATTATGCGGGAACAGGAACGTATTAATCTGTTTGCCTAATGTTGTTCCGATCAAATGAACGTTGTTGTGATTGGTTGTTTGCCTGTTTGAAATCACTCAGCCCACCCAGAGCTCTTTACTGGCAGAGTGGGGACGTTGAGATCCGGAGAGCACCGTTAGAACCATGTTGGGTGGGAGATCTGCCTTTATTGATGAGGGGGGGGGGAGGGGGGATCTTTGGTAGCTGAAAGGTCCATTTTTGATCTACGTTCTATGCTGTAGTAACACATGCTAATTTTTGCTAATATTATCTAATGTGATCTTAGGTTTGCTCTTTGATCTCTCATGCTGGATAACATTGGCTCATTTTAGCTAATGTTAGGTAATGTTTGCTTATATTACCTCATGTTGGCCGATATTATCCAATAATGGTTAATGTTTGCTTATGCTACCTAATGTTAGCCCAGGGCTCGAAATACGGTTAGATCTCCTCGGCCCATTAGTCACTCCCAACTGTCAGGAAGACTGGCTGATCCTCCCCCCATCCCAACCCAACCTCCCTAATATACATTCCAACAGTAACATCCATACTCACCTCTAAATACACCCCATCACAGACTCAAGCTAGCTTCAGACCGCACCGTGACCTTCGGCAGGGAGCAGTCCGTGTAGACGATGAGGGCGGGGGAGGGGTATAGCCTGGTGGTGGGTCGGGGTCTACCTCTGCTTCCTCTGGTTTCTCTCTGTTCTCAGCTCCTGGGGTCTCCACTTCACACTCTGCCTTTAAATGCTTCTGGTGGTGGCAGGCGTGTGTGTGTGTGTGTGTGTGTGTGTGTGTGTGTGTGTGTGTGCTGTGTGTGTGTGTGTGTGTGTGTGTGTGTGTGTGTGTGTGTGTGTGTGTGTGTGTGTGTGTGTGTGTGTGTGTGTGTGTGTGTGTGTGAGAGAGAGTTTGGGTGCGTGGTTGTTTGGGAGTTGTGTGTATGTTTGTCGAAAGTGTCTCTTCTGTTGAAGTGTTTGTTGAGCTGTATGTGCGTGTGCAAGTGAGTGTCTGGTGCGTGCGTGCTGAGTTTGTGTGTGTGTGTATTGAGATGTCTGTGGGCCTGACTAATCCGCATGCTTGTCGCTGGTTCCTAACAGGGGGTGTCCTTTGATCAAGTCAATAATCTGCTGATTGAACCTGCTCGAATTGAGGAGGAAGAGGTCTGTACTCTCTCTCTATTTCCCCCTCCACATCCACTCTCTCTCCACCTCGCTCGCCCTTTGTCTCCCACGCACCCGCTCCTTCACTCACCCACCTGCTCTTCAAGGGAGTGGGCGGGGCCAAGCCAGGGATCATGCCATCTCATTAACCCCAACGAGCCAATCACGAGCCAGCTGCTTGCGACCACTCATTTTTAACATGCGCCGAGTGAGAAGCAGGAAGTGGTACTATGTTTTTGTGTGTCTTCTCTGTATGTTATATTTTGCCATGGAAGGATTTAATATAATGAAGCAATACTGTATCATTTGGCATTCGGGTTAGGATTATACACGTTTTAATGTGTCATGGCGTATGTTTTTCTGCAATGTATTGACAATTGTGGTGAATAGACCTTCAGGCCTGTGTTCGGGTTTCTCCCACATCTGAACTGCTCTCTCCCACTTAGTATCTCCTTCTATCACTCACTCTATCTTAATCTCTTTGTGTCTCTCTCTCTCCTTTTTCATTCCTTCCCTTAGGCTGTGTGGTCCAGGAGGGAGACTCTGTTTAGTTAGTTCTTAATTATTAATAATTTAATAGATTATTAAAGCCCTGTCTGAACGGGGAGCAACAGCTGTTAACCAGGGGGGAAGTGAACCGTTCTCAACAGTTATTTCTTCATCCATCCCCTGGTTCTAATCTAAAGCACAGCCTGTAGTTGTTTTCCCTGGCTTTTGTACCACTGCTGTGGCTGCCATCTAGTGGTGAAGTGAACCAATGGTTACTCACCTAACCTTTATTCTATCGGCTATGTGCAAGGTCCCAATTAAAATCACGATGACTAATGCCATTGTCGTTGACCAGCTTAGGTTACATTAAATATATATTGGGCTTTATTAACTTGGTATGTCACGATCAAATCTAAATGTATGTACACCCTGGAACTGGCTTGCACTAGCTTATGCAAAGAAAGACAAAACTAACAGACATTAATTGTCTCAAAATAATAGCCAATCTTCATTATATAATAAGTGTTACGATTTAGTGACGCCTTGCTTGATGTTGCAGTTGTTAAATGTTGAAATCATGAATAATTTATCATGGGCGATTATGCAACGACAAGCTTTGTATTGTAGAGCGATGAAATATTGATGTGAACAGGATGTGGTCGTGTGCTTTATGCGTTAACAGCAGTATGCATTAGGTTAACAGGCCGTCCGATCGATAATCACATTAGCAATGATGGATATGTTCAGGAGTACAACCCAGGACCCACCACAATCGCTCTGTCAGTCTGTCGATCTCTCCATCTCCACCTGTCTCTCTCTCTCTGCGTTCTCCTCGCTCTTGTCAGGCTCTGTCATTACCCTCACTCTCCATCCCTCTTTCTCACTCTTTATCTCACCCCCCTCTCCCTCTCTAATATTTCTGTCCACTGTCCTCCATCCTATTGTCCACTGTCCTCCATCTTGTCTATTGTGCATGGCTTGTCACTTGGGTCCCCACACACACTTCCCATCCTCTTCATGACTTGAACTCTCCGTTAAGATGTAGTCTTGTGGATTCATTTTCCCACAATGCATCTGCAGTGACTGTGCATGTGTTCAGTTTAAGTCTGTGAGGTCCAGACTCAAGGAAGTTAGATGTACAGGAGACAGTACATCCTCTATGTCTTGGGACTATGGTCAACTCAGTGACAATATGGATTATTATTAATTTCTTTTGCCTCTGGATCTACGTAATTCAATCAGCAGTCTGTTGTTACAAGAACTGGTGTGTATGTATAGGCAGACTAGTATATTCATCTGCCAGTTGATACTGATAATCAAATAATATTTGTAAAAACTATCCATAGTTGCTCATGCATATTATTACATATTATGAATGTAATAATTCAGCCATCCACTCACTGAGATGACCTCAGCCCTGACCCATCATAGAGTTGCATGTCCGTGTGTGTAGTAGTCCTTCTGTTCCCAGTTAGCCTTCACCCTCTGGTGAATACGAGAGAGCAAACCCCACAACAACTCTTTAAGTCCAGTCACAAAATGCAACAAAATATTTCTTTTTTAAATCCACACCAAATCACCGTATTGATTGATTATAGGTAAAAGTAATTGATATTAATTTTTGATATTTTAATACAAGTTGCACTGGCTTACTGAGCTGTTGAGCCGTGGCTTCTGGCGTAGCTTGTATATTTGCAGTTGCTATGATGCGTGCTACCCTTGAATGCTAACCCCTTTATCCCCGGCCTTTAGCACACTCTGACCATCCTACGGCAGACTGGGGGTCTGGGGATCAGCATCGCGGGAGGGAAGGGCTCCACGCCCTACAAGGGGGATGATGAGGTAGGGCAGCCTCCCCGTTTGGGCCCTCTTGGGCTCCAGATGACATGGGCTAAGCCGCTGGCTCAGGAAGCACCGTTAATAAATAAATGTTTATTTGGTCTGTCTCCAGGGAATCTTCATCTCGCGGGTGTCGGAGGAGGGCCCTGCAGCCAGAGCGGGGGTCAAAGTGGGAGACAAACTACTTGAGGTGAAATGCTAGCCTGATGCTAGGTTGAACCTAGGCTAACGCTAGGCTAACGCTAGGCTAACGTGCGTCGTCAGCTTCAGGCTATGGTCAAGGAGTGGCAGATCCTGAACTCTCTTTCTCTCCCTCTCCCTCTCCCTCTCCCTCTCCCCCCCCCACCCTCCAGGTGAACGCCGTGGACCTCCAGGGCGCCGAGCACCACACGGCGGTGGAGGCGCTGCGCAGCTCGGGCGCCGCCGTCTCCATGTCCATCCTGCGGGAGCACATGGTGGAGCCGGAGAACGCCATCACCACCACGCCGCTGCGGCCCGAGGACGACTACTTCCCCCGGGAGCGGCGAAGCAGCGGGCTCCCCTTCCTGCTGGAGGCCAGCCCCGCCCCGCCCCGGACGCGGCTCAGCGCCTGCCTCGTGCGCAACGACAAGGGCCTGGGCTTCAGCATCGCAGGGGGCAAGGGCTCCACGCCCTACCGCACCGCCGACACGGTGAGACCACCCCCCCCCCCCCACGCCGAGACAGACACTGGTTCAAAGGTGATGGGTGACAACGGTCAGACACCCGGTGTTAAACAGGAAGAATAAAATTGACCAGAGAGCTGGATGAATACATCCGCACCAGAGGGATGGAGGGGAACGTAAGAATGAACCTGACTTCACCTGTGGCGCGTCGGACCTACGCCAACGTTCCTTTGAGTGACTGTGCGGACTAGCCAATGAGAATCTTGAGTTTCTTCCAGACGCTGCAAGGTGTAACTTGTGACTATAGAGTGTATCAGACGTTTGGGTCACGTGGTGATGTAGTTCAAATGACAGAAGAGGCTGAGACTAGTTGCTACAGGCTAGAGTTGAAGGTAAGGGCTACTACTGCTTTAGCTACATGCTTGTGTGTCATGCTAGTAGAGGCTTCTAGTTTCTAGGGCCTTGAGACTGCATGTTGGTGCCTAGTGTGTCTGGCCTGAGATGATGCAGAGAAACATGGAACCAATTTGATGATATATTTGGCTAGTTTGGTTGGTTATTATTAATACCACTGCAAAAGCTGGATAAATATATGTTCAGAGATGTCCTTTTTTTTTAATCTACAACATCTACAGTTCATACAAATCGTTTTAAGATATAAGCTAACTTACCAGCTAATGTGAGACAGACAGACAAACACACACTTAGATGTGTTGGGGGTGATGGCAGCCATCTTTGTTCCTACGTCTATCCTGGCCCAGTGTTTACGTCCATCGTCACGGGGATGGGAGTCTTGGGAGATATGAATAGCGGGGCCAGACACTTGATCCGGCCGCTGTAACTGGAGGGGTGGGAGGGGCGGGATGTATATTTGGGTCAGTGTCGGCAGCACCGTGTTCCCTCAGCTCAGAGAACTGAAGCGGCCAGGACCGAGGACGCATTCACCTGGGGTTGAGGTCTGTACAGCTCAACGGGCCAGTGGTTCTGGCTCTGGCACTGGGGTTGTGTTGTGGGTGGTGTTGATGTGGATTCTTGACTTGGTTTGTTTGCTTCCTGCTTTCGTCCCCTGATCTGGCATCTGTCCAACACCCAGCGCTCAGCTGGACGTTATCGGCTTGTCAAGGACTCTTTAACCAGCATGCAACATGGGCATAAGATTGGCTGGATTACTATTAAACTATTAATGATCTGCTTGTGCGATAAGAGCCAAGTCTTTTTAATGATGCGCTTGAGGTGGGACCATTTAGGGGATTCGTATGCCCACTGTACTGTCTTGGATTTAAGTTTTATTTACAGAGGTCTTCTCTCTGAGGGACCTCTCTGAAGTGCTATCACCAGGGAGGAATGTGGGAATAGGAGGTCTATATTTGGTTTGGCTGAGCCAGATAGTCCCAGTGACGCGTCTGTTGAATCCACCTAGCCAGTCAGCTAGCTCTTCATTCATCAGGACACTGGAGCCATGTGTTAATGGGAGGAATACGCTGTGATTTAATTTGATCGTTTAGCATGTCTGAGCCAGTGCAGGGATCTTTAATAAGGCTGTTCCCATACACTCGCATGTCTTGTTTGAAGCTGTAGTTCTAGGCTTCAAACACACTGACTAAGTTTTTTGTTTTTAGTTTTCATTATTATCAGAAGACAAGTGACTGCAAACGCCTGTCTAGTTTGAAACGCTAAACAAGTAGTCTAGATTCGAAAGGGTTGCTAGTGAAATTCCCAACTGTCCTCTTAGCTATCACCTTCTAACTGTTATTCAGCAGAGCCCTGCCCTGGGCCAGCTGCTCGGTCCTCCCAGGTTCACAGACGTGAACTTGATTGCATGTGAAGGAGGGTTGACCGTGGTGCATTGCACGTGAAACCCCTTGAGTGTCCCTGGTGGCCGAGTGCTATATTAATCAGTGAGGTCGGCCCTCACGTCTGTGTATGCAACGCTAGATAAAACCTGTCAGGTCCCCACCTATGTATCAACGTGAATGTGAGTGCATGTGCGTGTAACGCTAGACATCTCGTCAGGTCGCCACTGATGCACTGCAGACGGTGTGTGTGACCGGTTAATTGTGATGCAGGCCCTGTGAGTGTGCCCTGGTGGCTGGCTGCTGCTATATTCACCCGGTCGGTTTCCCCCTGGCTTCCTCTAAGTATGTATTGGTGGTCTTCCAGGGGATCTACATCTCCCGTATCGCAGAGGGAGGGGCCGCCAGCCGGGACAGCACGCTACGCGTCGGAGACAGAGTTTTATCCGTGAGTACCGACAACGACACGCCTCCTCGTGTATGTGTGTCGTTCATGTTCATATCTATCAAGTAATTGACAGAATGGTGGCCTTGATGACCGACAGGTGCTGATTTTAAAACAATACTAAACGATTATGCACATCGTTCTGGAGACGTCCTCCCCCTCACATCTCCGGTCTGTGCCGTACGGTAGAGAAGTTGTATTCTTACTGTGGCACAGATGTAACCCAAGCATGGCCCTACCCTGGTGGGCTCATAGTCCTACTATGGTGCGCTCATACTCCATTCTCTTCTGGGCTCACTTTCTTACACTATTGGTAGGTCTGTGCTTGGGCTTCATGTCCACTAGATACAGGAAGTGATGTAATCCTACTGTGTTTTCACTCATTAACAACATCCTTTAGAACAGTAAACTGGAGTAGTCCTCATGCCAGGTCTAGCCTTGGGTCTCCTTCGGAACAAATTCATGCAACACAACAACACCACCGCTTTTCACCAACTCAAGCCAGTCGGAAATACATTTGCATGAACACCTGTGGCAGAGATCTAAAGCGGAAACCTCCATCTGCTGACGGGCTTCTGCATGGCTCATGTTCTCTCTCACAAATCTGCTTATCTCACCCCAGCACTTCTTGTCCTTCTCACCTACTTTTGTCATCTGCATGTCTGTCATCTTTAAAAACATACACAGAGATCGATACCAAAAGATCCCTGGCACTTAAAAAGATACCATCATTTTGGTGACTGATTTGGGCATTACTAGATATACCATGTGGTTTTAAAGCTGTGTGCTTTAAATCCATCACTTTGACTCATGCTGCAGATTCCCATATTTGAACTGAAGGCATACAGATAATTATTTAGGACGAATTTAGCATATATCTAATGTTGAGAAATGCCTAACTACATCTTTGAGGAGCTGGCCCTTGCCCTCAGCTCTCCCTTTCCTCATCTCCTCTTTCATCCTCTTCTCTTGTCCTTCTCTTCTCTGCAAGTCTTTAACAAAATGGCTTCCTAACTGATCTGCTCTGCTGTTTTCTCCAGCTCTTCAGTCTTTTTCTATCTTTTTGTCTACAGTGTATTATGTCTGTCTGTCTCTCTGTCCGTCTGTCTGTCTGTCTGTCTCTTTCTTTCTCTTCTCTCTTGTCTTTCTCCGTCCCGCTCTTTCACTTTCTCTTCCTCTCTTGTTGCATGCCCACTAATGCAAGCCACAAGTCACTATGTTTCTGCCCTGTGGCCTGTTCTGGTGGGTGTGGCCTCCTCTGGTGGGTGTGGCCCTGTTTTGGTGGGTGTGGCCTGTTCTGGTGGGTGTGGCCTGTCTCTGGTGGGTGTGGCCTGCTCTGGTGGGTGTGGCCTGCTCTGTGTTGGGTGTTCCCTGCTGGGTGGCGGTCGGGGAGATGTGTGGGGCAGAGTCTTGTGGCTTGCTGTTGTGGTAACTGCCTGCATTACCATGGCAGTGGGGCCCGCCTCAGCCCATCAGAAAGAGCTGTTACTGTCTGGGCAGCGCCTAGCCTCTGTCACGTACAAACAGGACCGTTATGTCACTTCCTTCTACCGGTTTCATATTCAATAGTCAGGGAAACTCCTTAAAACATTGTTCCTTGCCTTTGTGGACTTAAGATCGGACCACCTTGGCTGGAGCACGTGCCACGTGCTTAACTGTGTTTTAAGTGTCCAAAGGCAAGGAGGTGTCAAAAGTGTATTAACTGCTCTAGGGTCAGTCAAGGAAACAGGTTATGAACAGATTATTTTTCAGACTGATGCTAAGATACAATAAACTCGACTGGTACCTACTTAAGTTAGATACTTAAGCTACTACCGACTGCTAGCCCAGTTGGCTTCTATAGTTGGCTACTCACCAAACTAAGCTGGGCTATTAAACTGGCCTAGTAAAAAGCTAGCCCAGTGAGGCACTACGTAACGAGTCAACACAATACAGCTATCTCAATAAGCTATCGCATCGATTTCCAGCGGTAGTTCACTGCAGCTATGATGTAAAAGCTGGACGTCTTGGCCTCCAGCAGCTCTCTGCTCCCCCTCGCTGCTGTTCTGTCTCTGCTGTCTGCGCTGCTGGGTTTCCTGCTTCAACTAACCTCAACTAGCCTGCATTCACACACACACTAAACCCCCTGGTTAGTGGTTTAAACTACCGCCAACTTGTCTGCACGTCAACGTTGACCAACAATCAAGCTGGTTTGGTCCCGAGGCAGCCCTCCCTCCGTTCCATTGGCTCCGAGACTGTGAGCCGTCTCCTCCCTGATTGGTTGGTTTTGCTGTCAATCCAGATCAATGGTGTAGACATGACAGAGGCCAGACATGACCAGGCAGTAGCTCTTCTTACTGGCACCTCCCCCACCATCGCCCTCGTGGTGGAGCGGGACCAGAGCGCCCCTGGGGGGTCCCCCGGTCTGTCCCGGGGCCGCGCCCACTCCCCGCCTCCCCCAGAGCCCTCCGACTCCCCCGACAACGAGGACCCCACGGAGGACGGCCTGTCGCCGCAGGGCAACCACCTGAACCGCCTGGAGGATGAGTATCCCATAGAGGTAAGACCATCGGCCAATCAGAGGTGTTTGTTCAATGAGACTACCAATCACAATGTTCGTTCAATTACTGAACCAATTAGAAGGAATTATTGAATGAGTCAACCAATCAGAGCACCTTTCTTTATTGAGCAAGCCAATACAAATGTAATATATTAAATACACTGTAACAACGCATTAATATACACACACATACGCCATTGCAGTGCATATTTGAGGAAAAAGGCTTCAGCTTCCATGTATAAACGTCTGTTCATCTGGATTCCCGTCCTCACTGCTGTCCAGAGGCACAGAAGAGTGTGCACGGTATGCCTGGTTGGATCCACCGGCATCACCAGAGATGTGACTGGTTCCAACCAGTCACATCCCTGGGGACGTCTTCCCTGTGTCATTGTGGTGGTGTCGGTGGGCACAAATGTAGACGTAGAAGCCCTTGTGTTTGTTAGAGAACCCCTAGACAATCAGGCAAAGCCATAGAAACACCACCTTCAGATCACTTTAGTATACTACTTGTCAAACATTTATTTTGGGGGCTCAGGAGGTGAGGCACGTTGTCTGGTAACCGGGAGGTTGCTAGTTCTATGCCCATCTCATCTTAGTGTCACTGAGCTGCAGCCCTAACCCTAACTGCCACTGACCTGGCTGTTGCCTTGCTTGGGTGACACCGCTATCGGGATGGGATTGTGTGCATGGATGATCACTTATTGAGTGCTTAAAATTACCCCAGGTAAACAAAGTTTGTACAAGTGCAGTCTATTTACCTTATCTTCACGCATCCCGAGGGGAAATTAAGGTGTTCTTTTAAGTGTCCTATTTATTTGTCCCTCAAGGTTAAATAAACAATCAATGTATATTTCATTCTATCCACAGTGTTGACCTCTTTCTCCAATATCTAGCTCTCTCTCTTTATAAAATCTAGCTCCATCTAGCTATGTTAGCTAGCTTTGTCTTTAAGTAAACACTCAAGCTCTATCTAGCTAGGTTAGTTAGCTTTAGCTCTATCTGGAGAATCGTTCTCTATTTTTCTCCACATCTGGTCAAATGCTTTTTCTATTCCTGTTGAACCCACCCCGGTAAGAATTGCTCTCCTTCTGTCTCCACAGGAGGTGATTCTTGTGAAGTCAGGTGGTCCTCTGGGACTCAGCATCGTGGGGGGTAGTGACCATGCCAGCCACCCCTTCGGCATCAACGAACCCGGGGTCTTCATCTCAAAGGTGAGAATAATAATTTTGGAATTGTCAGTCGGGTGTCTGTGATCACAACGCCACCTCGTGGTGCGGGGGTTCATTACATCAACACAACTGCTACTGACAACCCTGGGGAACAAGCAAACACACTCACAGGAAAGAAGGTGGCTTGGTTATTTACCTTCTTCCACTCTAAGCTGGAACCACTGACATCGTTCTCTGCTTCAAAACAATCCGACTCCTCATTCACTCAACAAGAACTCTATTGGCATGTAAAATGTTCTTTGGTATGCCACAAATAACAAACTCTTTGAATAAGTATAGATAAATATCAATTCCGCTAATAATATCTCCTCTCTTTTCTATCTCTGCTTTCACCCTGCATCTCTCCTCTCTATCTCCATCTCATCTCTCCTCTCTACTTCCATCTCTTCTCTCCCATTACCTACATCTCATCTCTCCTCTCTATCTCCATCTCCTCTCTCCTCTATCGCCATCTCATCTCTCCTCTCTATCTCATCTCTCCTCTCTATCTCCATCTCCTCTCTCCTCTATCTCCATCTCATCTCTCCTCTCTATCTCATCTCTCCTCTCTATCTCCATCTCCTCTCTCCTCTATCTCCATCTCCTCTGTCCTCCATCTCTCCTTTATCTCCCTTCTCTCCCTCCCCTCCATCCCTTCCCTTTCTTAACCCTCTGCGTGTGGCGTCTCCCCGGCCACAGGTGATCCCCGAGGGTCTGGCGTGTCAGAGCGGGCTGCGTGTGGGCGACCGCATCCTGGAGGTGAACACCATGGACATGCGCCACGCCACCCACCAGGAGGCGGTCCGCGCTCTGCTGGCCAACAAGCAGGAGATCCGCCTGCTGGTCCGCCGGGACCCCTCCCCGCCCGGCATGGAGGTAGGTCAGGGGTCCTGGGGGGAGCCTAACCCACAGACGATGGCCTGGACGATCTGTTTACCAGAGTTTAGTCTGAATGTTGGGAATCATTCGTTTAATTTTTTTTTGGGGCATTTTTATTATTTGTGAAAAACACGTTTATCGTTTCTTTTGATACCATCATCTCTATGACTACCACTAGACACTGTAGCTATTGGTATTTTATGCATGTTTACTCAGTGTTTCTGATGACGTGTGTGTGTGTGTGTGTGTGTGTGTGTGTGTGTGTGTGTGTGTGTGTGTGTGTGTGTGTGTGTGTGTGTGTGTGTGTGTGTGTGTGTGTGTGTGTGTGTGTGTGTGTGTGTGTGTGTGTGCGCGCCCACAGGAGATAGTGATCCAGAAGCAGCCCGGGGAGAAGCTGGGCATCACAATCCGGGGAGGGGCCAAGGGCCACGCGGGGAACCCCTTCGATGCCACCGATGAGGGCATCTTCATCTCCAAGGTGGGTGGTCTGGAGGTCCCCAACACGCCAAGCGCCCCCTCAATAACCCACTGTTCACTCGTTCATATTTTTTAGTGCCGCATTTACATTTAAGTGACTAAGTAAATTCTTTATTTGGTTTCCCCAGCGGCATCGTTGGTAGACAAAGAGAGAATGAAATGAAAATAAAAATAAAAATAAATATATATATATATATATATTAGTTTAAAGCAGCTACTGTTGGTACAGATGCGTGACATTCAACGGGCCCTCCTCCGCCCCCTACAGGTGAACTCCAGCGGCGCGGCGGCCAGGGACGGCCGGCTAAAGGTGGGCATGCGCATCCTGGAGGTCAGCAACCACAGCCTGCTGGGCATGACCCACACGGAGGCGGTGCGCGTGCTGCGGGCCGTGGGCGACACCCTGGTCATGCTGGTGTGTGACGGCTTTGACCCGCAAACGGTGGCAGGCGTGGAGGTGAGGAGATACATGGAGGCTGTCTGGGTGGATTCACCCGTTGGAAAGGACTTGGTTCAGTTCATGAGCATCAGCTCATGACTTTAGGTTTGAGGTTGGAGAGGGTTAAGTTAAGGGGTGAGGATAGGAGTGGTTGAGTTTAGGGGTTGGGTTAGAGGTGATTGTTAACTTTGGGTATGAGGCTACAGATGGTGTATGTGTGATGGTTGAGTTAAGGTATAAGGCTAGAAACGCTTTGTTTATGTATACGGTTAGAGATAGTTAATTAAGTTATTACGTCAAAGGAGGTTAAGTTTAGGTATTAGGTCAGAGGTGGTTAAGTTTAGGTTTTAGGTCAGAGGTGGATAAGTTAAGGGAGCCATTTTTCGCTTAAACCCCAAACGATGTCTCTTACTTTGAATGTTTGTCTGCCCTCTAGGCCTCCCCTGGAATCATCGCCAACCCCTTCGTGACGGGCATCGTCCGCAAGAACAGCTTGGAGAGCATCTCGTCCATAGACCGGGACCTCAGCCCGGAGGAGATAGACATCATGGAGAAGGTGAGACTGTGGGGAAGCAGACCTCCACCAGCACCGTCTCTCCCCCCCCCCCCCTTTAACCCTTCTAGCTTCAGAATCAGAATCACTTTTATCACATTCTTATTGTACAGGTACGGAAGAGTACAATTATTATGCTTGGTGCCTCAACACAGATAGCAGCAACAATACAATATAAAGTAAATAGACTATAAAAAAGATATAAATAAGTAAAAAAATAAGTAACAGAAATAAGTAACAAATGTAAAGTGATCGTGTGGTAGTGGTACCAGCCACGGTACCTTCATCCTCATGCCTTACCCTTATTATAAATCACACCAAATGTGTTTATTCACTGCTTCCTGTCTCCTCTTGTCCCTCAGGAGTCAGAGATGGTGCGAGAGACCTCCCAGTGGGAGAGAGAAGAGATGGAGAAAGTGGTGAGAAAAACGGAGGAGGAGAAAGTCAGTTAGGGAGTGGTTTGGGTACGGACTAGACCATAGCGAGGGGACTGATCAGTACCCTTCAGATCAGTTCAAGTCTTCTTGTAAATCGGTAGTGTGGCCAACAAGTCTGGAGAGTCCAACAGTGCGGCGCTCTTTCTACGGGGGACTGAATCCGTTCCCTCTCCCCCTGTGTTTTAACGGCGCTAAACGTTCCACCTCGCACGCCCCGTTCCTGTCAATGATCCAAACGAAACACCGAATCACCTTCTAATGTCTGTGGGTTCTATTCTGTTTTTTTTTTTCTTTTCCCCCCTTCACCCCTTCCTCCTCTTCCCCGTTATGGTTTGACTCTGGGTGTGTTTGGACTCACCTTCATCTCATCCTATCACTGCTGCCATTAACTCCCACCCCCCCCATACACCCCCATCCTGTTCCCCCTTTTGTTCGTCCCCAACTGCCTCTCTGTCCACCGCTCCCCCTGTTCATTTCACCCCTGTCGCTTGTGTTTCATTACCATGTGGTTGCTTGGGTGTCCGTCCTCCTCCTCTTCCCGTCCCCCCATCTCCACCTCCCCCCTTTTCTCCTGGTGAAGGAGCGCATGCGTTTGGAGCGCGAGGAGGCAACTCGCCTGTTGGAGGAGGAGACGGAGGTGAGACCGCCCCCAACGCACCGGTTCCCCCCCACCAGATGAGACCTCGCTGTTGGGCTCGCGGTCCAATAGGCCTGATCCCTCTAGAGTGTCTGACGTCTTTGAGGATCTCTCCTGTATGATAATAGTGTCAGAGGTTTAGCAAACGCCGGCCGTTAGCGGTGGCTGCTCCCATCGGTGCCCCGCCCTCTCCCTCATCTGCCTCTTTCTGATTGGTTTGTTCAGAACGTCGGGGCGGGACCTTTGAAGCTGGACTACAAGACGCTCGCCGCTCTGCCAACCACCAGTCTCCAGAAGGTCAACAGGGTGAGTTTAACGATGTTTTAAAGAATTCTCTCCTCTATTCACAAACCCTGTTGAAGTATGAGACCGTGAAACCTGTTATCAGGACTTCTTGTTGACCTGTAAGGCCTTTTGTTTGACGAGATATCAGGAACTCTATGGGGTTTGTATGTAGGGGGTACAGGTTGCCTGAGTTTATGTTGGGGACCATGTTGGTGGTCCAAAATAGATCTCCACGAACCTCCACCTCTCCATGGAATCCACTTGGTTCAGCCCCTGGGAAACCTTGTGTGACCTGGGGCCAAGGTAGTTGGCCTTGAGGGGGCTGAGAATGTCTTAACGTCCCTCTCCGTCGTGGTCATCACCCCTTAAGCCCTGCGATACCTTCTGGATCACGCCAGGTCAAGCTCACACGGATACTGGACGGACTAACGGATGGATGGGATGGCTAAACTCTTAACAACAACAGACGCTGTTTGCCGCAGCGACCAATCAAAGGACGGTTTGAAGAGTGAGGTCTGTGCGGGGGAACCGCACTAATGATGCCGAAAAAAGAACAGTTTGTCACGATCAACTCTCACTTGTTTGGCAGTTGCCAAGACATTCTGGCCCTCCAAATGTCCACACATGATTTTGTGGAAGCCCAGATTGGATCCTAAAGTAATGTCGAAGTACCATCGATGGGTTTTCTTTGAGCCGTATGATAATATCCTTTGTCGGAGACGTTCCCCTTACTACCACGCTAGAGCATGGAGCAGCATGGGCCAGTCTGGCCCCACTGACCTCGGGCAGATGAAGGGAGCTGGGGCAGAGCCGGGGGGGGGGGGGGCTGGCCAACAGCTGGCTACTGTCGGCCCTGCCTGCCGCCTCTCATGGTCTATTTTAACCCCAGGGCTCTGGCTTGGAATTGGACCGTTTTATGACGGGAGGGGTGGGCTCGTGAGACAGAGGGTGAGAGTGACCGCCTTCCCTGGTGAAGGAGAGGAAAACGGGTTTGAAAGTTGGGGGCTGGAGTTAAAGAGTTTGTTCTGGACACAGTGCGGACGTTATCCTGCGTCTTACAGTGAGTATCGGGGCCCTTCCCCTATTCCCTCTCCGTTTCTCTTTCCTTTTTCTTGCCTTCTGTCTTTCTATTCCTTTTTCTTGTATTTTTTTTTTCCTTCTCCAAAATACGTAAATGTTGTTCTTCCTACGTGACACCTTTAGTGTGACTATTTTAGACAAATACATATCTCTGTGTAATGGACCTCACACTACACTTTTGGAAATGCTGCATATTCAGTTTGAAATTGCTTGGCACATTTGGTCCAAAACCTTTTAGTTCCCACAGTGTTCTCTACATATAGACGTGTGGTTGGCTTGGCTATTACCAGGAGGGCTTAACGTTGACGTGATGTTCAGCTGTTCCGGCTCTTAAATATTAAAGCAGAACTCAGGTTCTTCCACCTGTTTCCCCCTGGCCGCACCACAGAGATCCTTTATCCTCTGCTGAGAGAAGGCTTCAGCTGTCGGACATATCAAACGTTCTTACTCAAATGAAAAGCAGGT
Organism: Melanogrammus aeglefinus; assembly: GCA_900291075.1. Classification (NCBI taxonomy): domain Eukaryota; kingdom Metazoa; phylum Chordata; class Actinopteri; order Gadiformes; family Gadidae; genus Melanogrammus; species Melanogrammus aeglefinus. The sequence continues at coordinate 22,699 of OLKM01002582.1, forward strand.
GCTTGTAGACTTTTGAACCTTCTAGTTTGAACTTGGCCAGATTTCCTTTGAGTTTTCAAAGTCTTCCGTCATTTGATTGGTTTCCCGTATTTTCGCACCATGATTGGATTCGATCTCGGTTCTTATGTTAACCGGGGCTGTACGCATCTCATGCGTACAGCCCCCCCCCAGTTCCCGTAAGTACACCACAGATGTGGACCGTCATCGCTTTGGCGTTCCCCTCCCCTCACCCCCCCCCCGGGTAAGACCCTACACCCTCCCACAGCTGCCTCCAGCGGGGCCTGTGAGCCAGTGCCAGAAGCGCATGGGTTCGCATTCCAGCCCACTGACCCCCATAGTGCCACCGCTTATAGCCCCCGCATGCCGAGAACCGAGTTCCTGTGTCACAATGCTCAAGTTCTCCGTCCCGCTATTTAGATGGTCACCAGATCTGTCACGGCCATGTTTGCAAATTCTTCACGCTGAAACACACTACGCACTCACCTTCACGCCCTCCTGTTACACAGGGCCGTCACACTTGGCTATTTTCTAATTCAACAGAGTACCGCGTCCGGCACGTGTTGGCATACAATCACGTTCCACAACATCAGCTCCATTTCTGTGAAAAATGTGTGGAGAAGTTAGACAATTTACATACGTATACCAAACCTGACCATTGGAGAACGCAAATCCTGGACCAATGATGTCACTGGTCCAACGTTTTCGTGGCAACAGAGTTGATGTTGCAGAGTACTCTAGGGACTAACTAGACTGTAGTGGACTAATCTAGAATGTGTTATACTCTAGTTAAGTGGATTACACTACATAGTGTTCTAGACTTTAGTGGACTAATCTAGAATGTGTTAGACTCTAGTGTAGTGGACGAGACTACATAGGGTTCTAGACTGTCACTGAAGTAGTGGACCGTTCTAGGCTATGGCGGACTAATCTAGAATGTTTCGGACTCTAGTATAGTGGATTCAACTAAATAGGGTTCTAGAATGTACTATAGTGTACTGTACTCTACTGGAATGGACTGTACAGTACATTGTGGAGACTATCAGCTGGTCTGGGGCCCAGGGAGGTGTCCAGGAGTCTGGCCGTCTCTGGGAGACTCATAGCCATGATAACAGGGGTTATTTCTGGATGGAGACGGGAACTCCAGTCCTCGTCAGGCTCCATTTAAAGGAGGCCGAGTCCCTTATCCTAATGGCCTGACTGACTGGTTAAAACAGTCATGTGCCGGGTTAGCTCGCTGTTCTATTTTCATCACTGACTTAAGAAAATGGGGGATGGTATTATAAAATATGTGTATTATAAAAAGGAAAAATCTAAGAATGGATGGTGTGGCCATTTTTGATTTATATTTGTCTGCTTTGGATCAACAACTCGGTTGAACTCTGAATGTGTCTGGTGTGGGAAAACATGACACGGGTGTGTATCTAGTGATTGTAAATGTGGATTTGATGGCCAACCGGGCAGCATGAACCATTGGAAGAGATGGGGATGACTGAAGATTGGCTTTGATTGAGTTGAACGTACTACAGGGCTGAGAACTAAACATGGAAAAGGCCATATTTTTCAGCTGTTTTGCATCGTTTATTCACTACACGTCAGCTCTAAAAGGACCTTTAGTTCACTGTAGAACTTCCTGTGCACAAAACCCACCCTATCCTGTTTGAACTCTTGGTTTCTCCTCCTACTTAAGTTTCTTGTTTTCCATGCTTTTTCTTTCCTCCTTCTCTATCGCCTCTCTCTGTCCCTTCTGTTCCCTCGCTCAGTTTTCCCCTCCGCTCAGTCGTTCTGATCCCATGGAGGCCGCCGTGCAGGCCCAGTGCCTGCCCTCACTAGAGCCCCTGGGCTTTGGCCTGAGTCACCCCTCCGAAACCCTCTACCCCACGGACCCCCAAGACACCACCCTCTACCCCAGCGACCCCCACGCCGCCTCCCTCTACCCCACGGACCCCCAGGCCTTCCCTGGCATGAACCAGGAGAACGGCCTGCTCCACGTCTCCCCCCCGTCCCCCGACGTGACCTCCTTCAGCCAGAGCGACGCCACCATCTCCCTGGCCTCCACAGGCACCTCCCTGAACGGCGAGGAGGACGAGGACGAGTGCCTGGTGGAGACCCAGTCCATCTGCTTCAGCGAGAACCCCTTCCTGGTGGCCAATCGCAGGGGAAAGGGACGCCCCCCCGCCGAGCGCATCCTGTCAGGCCCCCCTGTCGGGTACGGCAGGGGGGGCAAACTGCAGCCCTGGATGTACAACAAGGCAAGAGGGACGGGCCCGCTGTCGGCTGCATGGAGCGCCGCTGGGGACTCACTCTAACACGCTCAGTCTCACTTCCTTTATGGCACGTTAGACAGGATGTGGGCCTCCACATCACAGCGGCCTGGTTTGTCTGTGTGTGTGTGTGTGTGACTGATGTGAAACTTATCTAAAACCATTCTCACCTTCTTGGGAATGTGGGAAACCTGTTTTGTGGTTGTGGTTTGGCTTTGGTTTCTTATGACTTCACACAGCACGCTTTGAGGACTAGTGTTTTTGCTCATAAAATACCACACACTACAACGTGTGTGTTTTTCAGGAACCACTTTAGAACGAAATGAGAAGGGCTCATATTAAATACCCTGAACTCACAGCATGTGTCGGTTGGGACGTGTGCTGTTACCAAGACAGGCTGAGCTGTTGAGCATGGAGTGTTGACCGCGTCTTCCCAATGACTATAGGTCGGGAATGATTAGAATGTCATTCCCAGCAGCTGTCTTGGGAATTAAGGAGCGTTGGAAGGTCTTTGGTCTAGAGGGAAGCCGACCGGTACTCCGTGGGAGACAGTGGGACACTCGTTCATCAACCGACTGCTAGCTGCCTGGGGCGAGATAGTTTAGACTCGGACAGGCTCAGTTGATCGGATCCAGCCAAAAAGGTTATGGGTTCGATTCCCAATGTTCCCAGCCTACCTGAAACAATCCGTGTGCACGATGATCCCTCATCCCTGTCCTTGACCTGCGTTGGATAAAGAGTCTCCTAAAGGAATATATATCTTGTGGATCATCCCATAAGAATTACTTCTCCCCACAAAAGCAGTGGGTAGGAGTAATGTTGACCGCTCCACCAGACTAACCTGTGTTGCTCTGCTGTTAATACAACGCACTGAGCTGTTAACACCGCTATGAGATGTTAATTCACTGGTTTGAGATGAAAATTCACTGGTTTGAGATGAAAATTCAAAAGTCCTTCCCAGTATTTTGACCTGATTGTACTACTCAGATGTACATTCACATTTGAGTAGTACAATGTACAACTGTACAACTGATGGGTTGCCTCAACTGGCCTTTAAGCTGAGCCAGAAGGTGGCAGGACTTCATAGCCTTCAAGGCCGGGAGTCTGCCTCCACTGAGAGCGATCCAGGGGGCTTACGTTGTTGTGTTTCTGCCTAGACATCTAGCTCCGATCTGCCACGCACTGCCAGCCCGGTGAGGGACGGCTCCTACTCCCCCAGCATCCAGCCGGTGAGTCCATCTCCCCAAACCCCCTCCACTTTTCCCCCCCCCATTTCCCATCCGGCACTCAGAGTACGTCTCATCTCATATTCCAACCAACCACTCGTCTGCATCCTACACCCCATCTTCACCCCTGCCTCCGCACCACAGTTCAAACCTCCCCCGAGGAGCGGGGAGCAGGAGATGGTTTGAACCCCTCCACCCACTTTCTCCCCCGCTGTACCTCACCCTAGCCTTAGACAGGATGTAGCAGTAGCAGTACTTCCTGGTTTGTGTTGAATAGTGTGTTCTCCCTGTAGCCCAGCCACCCCCCGTCCACCAGCCTGCTGGCAGGCAGGGAGACGCGCTTCGTAAGTGAGCCCCCCGAGGTTCTGGTGTTCTGCGCTCATTGATCGACGCTCGGTGCCGTGTCTGTAACCGGGGGGCAACCATGGAGACTTTTCTGGGGGTTGTGGCCGTGATGCATGGGAGCTGGTGTAGGGTGTAGGGTTGTAAGGGTAGGATATTATGTTTAGGTGTTTGACAGATGGTATGGATTACAGATGGGTATCTTTAGACATTAGATCATAGAGGAAGTTTAGACTTTAGATCATAGATTAGGTTTAGACATTCAGCATATTTTAAATTGTAGGCATCTGATCGTAAGTGAAGTTCAGGCATTAGGTCACAGATAAAGTATGTATTAGGTTCCAATTTGGTGTGGGGTTAGAGTTAGTGGTTTGGGGAAGTCAGAGAATTGAAATCGGGGAGCGAATTGTGGGAATAACCCCTACCAAAGTCCACCTAGTTGCTTCTATGTCGTGTTGAAGTTCAACCAAACCGACAGAGCCATCCCTTCCGCTAAGGGTCACTGATCGAGCCAATCTGAAAAGTGCTTTTTTGTTGCCGTCTTTGACGCAAACAATGGCATTGTGGGAATAACCCCTACCAAAGTCCACCTAGTTGCTTCTATGTCGTGTTGAAGTTCAACCAAACCGACAGAGCCATCCCTTCCGCTAAGGGTCACTGATCGAGCCAATCTGAAAAGTGCTTTTTTGTTGCCGTCTTTGACCAGAGATGGCGCTGTTGGTGTGGTTGCTCTCGGTGTTGGGTTCCTCTTCAGAGACATGCAGGGGTCTAACAGCTGCTGCACTGCTGCCATGCGCTGACAGTGTATGCGGTCGCTGCTTCATGAGTGTGTTAGTCTGGGGCTTCGTCTGCTGCTAATCCAGACTGGATTAATATAGATTAAACTGGATGTGGATTGTAGACCTGATGCTCCAGTCTGTGTCTATTGACTGGCTGTGTTTGAAATGAACTTAAATTGAGCTGAGTTGGTTTACTTTGCTAAAATATGCATTCAACAACATGCTTGCATTTGTTTTGAGATTTTGGAGCGTGAAATGAAAGAGACTTTAACAAAGAGAGTTAAATTGGCTTGGAGTTAAGGTGCGTGCGTGCGTGCGTGTGTGCGTTAGTGTGTGTGCGTGAGTGTGTCGAGTGTGTGCGTGAGTGTGGTGCGTTGCCCATGCTGGCTCCCATCCGGGCCGTGGGCGTGCCAGGTTCCTATGACCTCGGTGTGTGACTTGCTGTGTGTTGTGTTCCAGGCCAACGTTCACTACAGCTCCCCGGGCCACACCGCCCGGGACAGCAGCCCCTCATCTGTGAGTGTGAAGCGTCCTAGCGCCTGCACCATCACCCCCACCCCATCACCCCATCCACAGCACCATCAGTTAACACGGGGCTCATCTAACCTTTCCCCATCATCAACCTCTCTCGCTCTCTCTGTCTGTCTCTCTGTCTGTCTGTCTGACGAATCAATTAACCAGTTAACACTCACAACCCCACTAATGATTGGTAAAATAAACATAAGAAATAACAAAGCACCCCCTCTCTCTCTCTCCCCCCAGACCCGCCCGGGGGCGATCCAGCCGGCGGGCCGGGTATGGTCCACCCCGTCCCCGGCCACGCCCGACGCCAGCAGCCCCAACCCCTTCCAGCATGGCCCCTCCCCCATCAACTCTCAGACCTCTGTAAGACCCCTCACCTCCACCTCCACCATGTAGACCTCCGGTGTCTGTCCTCGCTCCACCCACCCCTCCGACACCACCACCACCACCACCACCGCCACCACCATCGCCACGACAACCCCCCCCCCCCTCCTCCCCCTACCCGCGCGCTGTGGGCACCGCACTACACCCACACTGCCGTAACCGTAGCAACGCAGGGCTACGCCGCAGGGCGTGGACCGAGAAGAGATTGCAGTGGTTTGGTTTACATTACACAGGCTCGTACCAAAGTATCTTCAGGTCACTAGGTTATGAATGGATATCTACGTTGTACACCGCTGACTAGGTGGTGTACAGATTACGAGTGACTACGTTATGAACAGTAACCTGGTTGTGTAGGTTAACAAGGTTATGATGAGGTTACCGGCTCATTATCAGGTAACCAGGTTATGTACTGGTAACCAGTGTGCCTTTTGTCCTGGGTTGGTTGACATGGCAGCCACTAGGCACAGGAATCACAGGGCCCTTCCTGTGTCCCTCCTGAGTTGTACATATTCCTACCAATCCCAGAATTCCTTACGGGAATGTGCTGTGAGTTGGACAGTTGGACCTAGCTGGCTTTGTATATAGAAGGGTTTTGTTCAGTGTGTTTGATACTTAAGGTAAGGTTATCATATCGCAAAATAGAGGAGACCCAGACCAGCCTAGCTTACGTTCCGAGCCCTGCCATATGTCTGTCTGTCCGTCCGTCTGCCCCAAGAGAACCAGCCACACACCTGTATCGCCTGTCTTCCTCCTCCACGTCTTCTTCTACCGGCTGGTTGTTGTCTCATAGTTTTCCTCTCCTGGTTCTGTCTCTTGGTCTGTCTGTCTCTCTTTGTGTCTTTCTGTCTGTTTCTACTTTTCATCTCGTCTGTCTGTTTCTCTCTCTCTCTCTCTGTCTCTGTCTCGCTCTCCCCATCTCTCTGTCTCTACTGTCTCTCTCTCTCCGTCGTCCGTCCTCCCTGCCGTCTGTCTGTCCCCCTCGCCCCCACCATATTGAACGGCCCCTCCCCTCCTCCATCGCCCTCCCTCCCCCCCTCCCCTCCCCCTCCCGCTGCAGCCTCGCGGCCCCTCCCCCGTCTCCCACGGCGACTTCCCCATGAATATCAAGCAGGCGTACAAGGCGTTTGCCGCCGTGCCTCACGCGCCGGCCACGCTGGAGCCACCACAGGTAGGCCGCCCCCCCCCCCCCCCCACGGAGACCCTCCCACCCCAGGGGGTCTCCCCCCCCCCACCAGCATGTTGTGCTGATTGGTCCGTCCCCTCGTCATGTGACGTCTCGTGGCGTGTGGAATGCCTCTGTCCTCGTCGGTGTGGCGTTGCACATCCGTGACGTGTGGTCGTTGTTTGGAGTCGAGGTGTTGTCCTGATTGGTTCCCCGCATCGAACGTCGTATCACCCCCCCCCCCCCCACCGTTTCTTTAACACAGCACCACTTTGTATTACATTGCTCTTGATCGGATTCTTCGCCCCCTTTTTCTTTTTCTCTTACTTCCCCTTCTCTACTTGTTTATTTCGTTCCTCTCTTCTCCGTCTCCTGAGTGTTCCCTGACTGCATCTTGTCGTGTCGGTCTCCAGAAGGGCTCTAGTTTCCACTGAGTACTCACCCCCTGTCTCCCCCCCCCCCCCCCCCCCCCCAACCAGGACCTGTACGGCGGGAGGAACCACGTCCAGCAGGCGTCTTCTCCTGAGGTGAGGGTCTGGAGCACGTCTCAGCTCAATGCAGAGCGGTTTCCATGGGAAAATATTCAGTGAAATGCACCTGATATCCAACCTTAGGTTGAAGCAGAATCTATACTCTGAATACACTGAATTCATAATGGAGTAATGGCGCCATCTATGGACAGGTCAATTTTAAGGTACACTTGAAATGCAGTCTTATAGAGGCATCGCTTGGCTGGAAAGATGGAGGTTATAAATGTACGAAGTATGCATGTAAAATAGGATTTCCTCAACTCTAGTTCCTTGCCAGTTTTCAGTTAATCCCCGTGGCAAACAACCCTTAATGTATGCCTATCACCATTGGACACAAAACAAGTGTCAGCCCATAGCCACGGCGACCGCGTAATGTCCGCCAGTCGCCACGGCCCGCGCACCCTGCCGTCGCCGCGGTAACGGCGTCGCGCGGTAACGAACCTATGTGGCCCTTTCCAGTCGGCGCGGTTCAGCGAGGTATTTGAGGACGCCGTAGATGGGGGGGAGGGGGGCGGGGGGGCGAGGTCCCCGCACCCCCCGGACCACCGGGACTACCAGAGCATGGCGGCCGTGCCCCGCTTCTCCAGGCCCTCCATGGGGCCCCAGGTACAGCCCCCACAAACCCCCCAACAGTCTTGCCAGATCGGGCCAGATTTCCCACCCAATCTGGCAATCCGGCCCCCCGAGCCGTGGCCTCCGCCGGGGCTGGTGGAGGAGGTGGTGTAGCAGGGGGCGTAGCAGGGGGCTTCTGCGGTGGAATCAAAACGCTCGCCAGTCACCTGACTGAGAACGGGCTTGGGGCGCTGGATGCTGATTGGACGGTGACAATGATTTTTTTCCCCTGAACATGCTGGAGTTTGGGGGCGTGGCTTGTGCTGATTGGCCGCCCTGTGCTGCGCCTCAGACCAGGGTTTGATCCAGGCTGATCTGGGTCTTCATCTGCTGATGCTCTCTCACTGCGTCGCTGCCTCAACTCCTGTTATTCACTAACGCTTAACATGGTGTCCAATAATTAATATTCTTACCTATGGGGAAAATCGACTTCCTGCAAAATGACCTTATTCAAATTCACTTTATTCAATATCAACTTAATTTGAAATTACTATTCAAATGACCTTTTCAAAGTTTATTTCTCTTTTCACAGCAAAATTGCAGCAACTCTCTCTGCTCTGTGTTTCTGCCCTAACCCTCTGACCTCTGACCCCTGTTCTAATCTATCGGACCCCTTGTGACCCTTGTGGATGTTTGCCCCCTGCCCCTTCAGACGCCCTCCCCGGGGGGTCCGGACACCCCGGAGCAGCGCTCCTTCCGGGACCGCCAGAAGTACTTTGAGATCGACGTGAAGCAGACGACGCCGGACAAACCCAAGCCCCGCGTGTCGCTGGTCGGAGCCGACGACCTGAAGAAGATGAGGGAGGAGGAAGGTCTGCTTGCTTTTATTTCCTTCTCACTGTAAAGTAGCGGTGTAATGGGCAGGAGAGGTGTAGTCTGGGGTTTGACCTCCAGCTGTAGGGTCCTGGGTTTAGACCCCCAATGTCTGCAGTCTACGTGAAGGCATCCTTCAGCAAGCCACCATCTGCTCCTTAATGACCTGTCTTAAGGGTCTTACCCCTATCTGCTCCTTAATGACCTGTCTTAAGGGTCTTACCCCTATCTGCTCCTTAATGACCTGTCTTAAGGGTCTTACCCCTATCTGCTCCTTAATGACCTGTCTTAAGGGTCTTACCCCTATCTGCTCCTTAATGACCTGCCTTAAGGGTCACCTTCTCCTTAATGACCTGTCTCTGAACTTGTTGCTAAATAACTAAATGGTTTTAAAATTCTAAGTCCCTTAGACCTTTTGTTAGTTCACTAAGTGAAACTGGAAATAGTGGCCTAAGATGGCGCCCCAATGAACACACCACCGCTCTGGAATGAACCCAAGAGCCCAAGTGACCCCTGACCTCTCCCCCCCCAGAGCGGCGGTTTGAGCAGCGGGCGCGGGAGTACCTGATGGACGACGAGGACGACGATGACGACGATGACCTGGCCCACATGAAGGCCACCGGGAAGGTGCTCCTGGACGGGGTGGAGTACCGCGTGGAGCCCCTCGCCACCACCACCCGACTCCCCTCCACCCCGGGGTACAACACCACTTCCCCCGGCTACGCCTCCACACCCCCCGGCTACGCCTCCACACCCCCCGGCTACGCCTCCACTCCCACCGGCTACGCCTCAACGCCACCTGGCTATACCTCCACTTCCCCGGGCTACACCTCCACGCCTCCCGGCTACTACAGCAGCTCAGGGTAGGAGACTAACCTGACCTAGCTACCCTCCTCTCCAGCCCCGCCTGCTCCCTTCTACTCCCTCCTATTCTCCTGATGGTCCTCTCCATCTATCTCTCCTCCCATCACTCCTCTCTCCTCCTCTCCTCCCATCACTCTTCTCTCCTCCTCTCCTTCCATCTCTCCTCTCTCCTCCTCTCCTCCCATCACTCCTCTCTCCTCCTCTCCTTCCATCACTCCTCTCTCTCCTCCTCTCCTCCCATCACTCCTCTCTCCTCCTCTCCTTCCATCACTCCTCTCTCTCCTCCTCTCCTCCCATCACTCCTCTCTCCTCCTCTCCTTCCATCACTCCTCTCTCTCTCCTCTCCTTCCATCACTCCTCTCTCTCTCCTCTCCTTCCATCCCTCCTCTCTCCTCTCCTTCCATCCCTCCTCTCTCCTCTCTTTCCATCCCTCCTCTCTCCTATCCTTTATCCCTCCTCTCTCCTCCTCTTACATCTATCAGCAGAACTCTGTCGCGACAACGGGTTCATATGTAAGCACAATTATGCAATGTAATAAATGGATTGAACCCTACTGGATCCTGCATGCCAGTCTACGTAAGTTCATGCAAATATTTGTTGTTGTGTCTGCAGAGCGTCCTCAGTAGACGGGAAGGGAGAATCCCAGAGGAATTCCCTGGAAGACGGGTTCAGGTTGGATCAGCGGCCCAACTCCATGACCGGGTAACTAGCACCAATAGGACCCACCCACTAGTAGTCTCTAATATAACCCCATCAACTATTACTCTCTAATTGAACCCCTTCCACTAGAAGCCACTAACTCATTAATATTACCAATATAATAAAGTAGTAGTCAACGGTCTACAGCAGTCTATATTGATCCTTCGTGTGTGTGTGTGTGTGTGTGTGTGTGTGTGTGTGTGTCTGTGTGTCTGTGTGTGCAGGCTGATCCCTGCCTACACCGGTGAGCCGGCCGTGGCGCCGATCCGCACGGCGAAGGCCGAGCGGCGCCACCAGGAGCGGCTGAGGCTGCAGAGCCCGGAGCTGGCGGCAGCCCCGGACCAGGACCTCTCCCCCGCCGAGAAACGGGCTCTGGAGGCCGAGAAGAGGGCCATGTGGCGGGCAGCGAGGTGAGACACCGGCCTGTAGCGGAGCAGAGCTCTCCCTGGTTTAGCTTAGCCTAGCTTAATCGTCGCTCTGCGCTGGTGCCCTAGTTATACTCAGTTTAGGGTCGCTTAGCTTAGCCCAGTTGGGTTGAGTTTAACTCGGTTCAGAGTCCTTTGGCTGAGCTTTGGATTTGCTCAATTGAGTTCATGTCAGTTTTGCTACAATCCCACGCTAAAGGAAGGCAATTTGGCAGTTAGGTTTTATTTGGGGGGGGGGGGGTGCAGTCCAGCAATATATGTACAAATCCTTTCCGTTTTCTTTTCTGCTTGGTAGATTGACACTGGTTGTCACCAGTATTCTAGGGGTTTTATTGTACGTCTCCATCCGTGGGAACAGAAGGGGGATTTGCTTTCTATGTTTTACGTGGGGCTGAAGTTCAACTTTGTTTTATTGATTGAACTTGGATATGTTGGACTGTGGTTTGTTGACCCCATGTTGCGGTTGGGGTATGTTTGTTTTACAATCGATCTGATCCAACTTCTACAGATGTTAACCCTCGGTATCTCTACACATAATGGATAATAATTCCACACTCTCTGGCCTTCCTCTGGCTGGTTTATCCCCGTTGACTACCCTGCCTTGAACTAAGACTTGAGTATGTCAAATTAGATCTCTGTTCTTTGCTAGTCGCTACCCAATGTGTCACAACTCTCACTTCACTGGGGTCAATTCCAGGCGTTTGTTGACTCAGTGAGAAAGACCTCAGTGTTTTCTCTCTCGCTCTCTTCCTCTCTCGCCCACTGTGTCCCGTGGATGAGTTCCCGACTATCTATGTGTCTGTTTTATATCTTTGTTTTTATCTTCCTTTATTCCTGTCGTTCTTGTCTCCTATCCTTGTTTCCTCCTTCAACCTGCCGTGCCACCCTCCTCTCCTCTCCTCTCCTACATACCTCCTTCTCCTTTCTTACCTCCTCCCTCTCCCCCTCCTACCTCCTCCCTCTCCCCCTCCCTCCCCTCCTACTCCCCCCCTCCCTCCTCCCTCCCCCTCCCCCTCCTCCTCCCTCTCCTCCTCCCCCCCCCTCCTCTCCCTCCTGGTGATGGCGGTGGTGTGTCTGGGTGCAGGCCGTCTGGTCTGGAGGAGGATGTTAGGCAGTATGAGCAGGACCTGGCCAGGAGGCTGTACCAGGCCAGGGTGAGGGCGTCTCAGAGCCCCTCCGCCCCCCCCTCCTCCGCTGACACCCAGCCCAGGTCTGCTCCCCGGGCCACCGCCGGGCCGCACGCACGGCATTGTGGGAGTGTGCCGGGTGGGGGGGGGGGGGGGGGGGGGGGGGGGGGCGTTTGCTTTGGCATGAGATTGGTTTAAAGTTTTATTTTAAAACCAACCCAAATCCAACCGGAGCGACACGCGAGCAAACACATTGGAACACCACACAGCGGCTGCTTCTGATTGGCTCGGTCGGGGCGGGCTGAGGTCGCGCCACGCACGGCGTCACCTTGTCCTGAAACGAGTGGGTCAGAAGCGGCTGCAGTGGCAGTGTTCAGCCAGAGGCGGCGCTGTTCCCTTCGGTCTGATTTCCAGTGTTTGGTTCCTTTTCAAAGAGGGGGAGCAGTAGGGGCCCCCCCCGCTCGCCCAAACACCGTCACCGGACGAGCTCACTTGTGCACGGCTTGGCTCCTCCTTCACCGGCTTCCCGCCTTCCACCCCTCTGTCCCGTCTCTTCTCTCCCTGCTCTTCACCCTCCTCTCTCATCAGTGCCTCATTACTCCGACTGACCTCGAGCCCACAGGGGAGCCACCTAGTAGTGAGGAGGTGCTCCTCACCCTGGAATGCCCTGGGCTCCCTCGGGTCACGGTTCGAACGCAACATGACCACCGAGGACGTTACACTACAAAATGTCCATGTTCATGTTGCACCTTGAGTGACAGGCCTAAGGTCGAGAGGCTTAATTGTTCCGATTAAGGGGCTCCTGAAGTGGACCAGCCATCATCGCTTACCCCGTAGTGACGTCACAAGTTGAATGTTGGATCGATAGATTGATTGATTGATTGGTGGATCATCCTCCCAGTCGACCGCACCGGGGTAGTCTTCGCTTGGGACGTCCCAATAGGAGGGGTCAGGCCAGACGCATGACGGATAGAGCGGCTCACCAGTTGGTCCAGTCCGCTCGGTGGTGGGCCGATCTATCCCAAGACCCATCCGGGGCGGACCCTCCCCTGTAGCACCCCCCCCCCCTGCCGTTGACCGGGCCCCATCTGACTGTGCTGCCCCCCCCCCCCCCCCCCTGCAGGATGAAGTCTCTGGAGCAGGACGCCCTGAAGGCCCAGATGGTCATCGCCAAGTCCAAGGAGGGCAAGAAGCGCGGCACGCTGGACCAGCTGACGGAGTCGCCGTCCCCCGCCCCCACCCCCTCCCCCACCCCCATGGAAGGTAAACACAACGCCACCGAAGAGACCGTCGCCCGCTGCGGCTGACGCGCGACGCCGTTCCAATAATATGCAGAGACAGTTTTGTTGAAAACAATACTTACCGACAGCCTCTCCCAACACACGAACTACCACTATGATGTCTGTTGATGTCAGCATCTGCGTTCAATTAGACCAAAGGAACAGGCTACTATTGGACTACTGGGGTATTGACGCGTTTTTTTTTGTGTATTCCCCCCCGACAGAACTCATCCCTCGAGGAGTCACCTCCCCCGGCAGACTGGTAAGAGGCCATCTTGTTACCCTTACTTACTGATGCTCCCTTCTGTTTGGTATCCGCCGTTGGAGTAGCCTCCCCAACGGCACGGGGGGTAAACGGCGGCCCTGTAAGACACATGGAAGTTGACCCCCCCCCCCCCCCCCTCCCCCCACCCCAATGCCTTGCTCATGGGCACATGGCCAGTCCACACTGTGATCACGCTCACCCCCTCTCCCCCATTCCCTGGCTGGCTGCCTCACCCTTTTTCTTAGCTCTCCTCTCCTCTCTCCTGACCACTACCCTCACCCTCCTCTACTCTCTCTCTGCTCACACTCTCCTCCCCCCCCCCTCCCCCATCCTCACCTCCCTCCCCCCCTCCATCCTCACCTCCCTCCATCATGCTGTCCACACTTTGTCCCTCCAGTCTGTGTCGTCTAAGAAGTTTGACTACCGACAGTTCGCAGCCATTCCTTCTTCCAAACCCGTTTACGACATCCAGGTACCGGCTGCATGAGCACCTCCCCCCCGCCCGCTCCTCGCTTACCCCGCCCCCCCCCCCCCCCCCCGTTACTGAGAAGGTGTGGCCGTGGAAACCCTGAGTCTGGTTTTGGGGGGGGGGAAGTGAAGCTTGTTGATTGGCTGAGGCTCTCTGTGGGGGTGTGGCTAACACTGCTCTCTGGACTCAGGGATGTGTGTTTGTGTTGTTTACAAAACGTGTTTTTGGTTTCGTAAGAATAATCTCAAACATCTGCCACCAGTAACCACACATCACTGTTCCCTGGCTCGCTGCTCAACCAGTGAGGCCATCACACCACACCCCGTTTGATCATAATCCCTTCACGGTCACTGGGTTGTCCCCTCTGAGGACTGTTGGCAGAACGTAAACATGACAGCAGGCTCCATATCTTAGCCTGCAGGTTTGTTCATCTAAAGTGGAACCCCAAAGTTTAAACCCACAAAAGTTGAAACAAAAAATGAAATGAAGTAAATAAATAAATCAACAAACTAAGTAACCTGCCAGGTACAAAAGGAGAACTATTTATCAGACACCTGCAACGAAGGAAGTCAGTTCATGTTTTCAGGAATCCGGAAACTGTGTGACCCAGAAAAGGATATGATAATACGGAGCATTTGGTCACAAACGGGGCGACAATCACTTCATTTTAACACTAACCAATCCTACTTCTCATGCACATGTCTAATCAAAACACTACAAACAGGTGATTTGCAATCGCCGTTTCTGATGCCACCATCACCAACTGTAATCGCAGCACCCACTGTTACCACCGGGGGGCTCTGTCCCTACCGTTTTCACCTCAGCGTTCAGTCACCCATTTTAACCAGGATGAATTCTGGGTTCAATGACCACTACCTGCCACCCACCTTCATTATGGCTTTCACCCCCACTCCGGCATCCCACGCATGGCTCAGACACCAAGGCTTTCCTGTCCTCTTAACCAACACACTTGTAGCTTCTTGATCTCTCCACCCGGCCAGGGCAGTCTGTGTGCTAGCGACAGCATGCTGTGCTCCCCAGGGGGTGAGGCCTGGTTGCGGGGTGTGGCTGTGTGTATGTTGGGCCTGTTAGCCCAGGCTAACGCTAGGCTGTACTTTACTGTGGTGCAGTGAGGCGTCTCTCGGCTTGTTTTACTGGAACTGACCCCCCTGTTGGCTGTGATTGGTTGTGTTTGACGTCACCGTGGGCACTGTGGGTTGTTGTTCAAATGTGTATAAGTAGTGAGTCACTGTTTACACGGACATGGGTCACTGGAAACCAAATAACACCACTTGTAGAAATAAGAAACCTGAATAAGAGTTTTTGCTTAATGTCTAAATGTAATCCCAGGATGCTAAAGTACTAAAATGTTGTCATTAAGTGCGTAACAACAGGTGTAACATGCTATCTGGGGCGCCCAGCTGAAGAGGTAAGTCTTCAGCTGGTTAAGGGCTCTCAGGTTGAGACTGTAACTCTACAGATCAAGTCATCTAGCTCTTTGGGTGCTGTCCAAAAGAGCTAGATGTGTTGCCGGGAACTCTTGCAACACTCTTCTGTTTGGCCTTTGTGTACAGTCTGTAAGTGGTTAACTAACATGGCAGCACTTTCTGGTAACCTTCCACAGGGTTAAGGGTCAAATCTTCACACACACACACACACACACACACACACACACACACACACACACACACACACACACACACACACACACACACACACACACACACACACACACACACACACACACACACACACACACACACACACACACACACACACACACACACACACACACACACTTATTAAACGGCTCCCAGTTTCCCAACCAGGTGTGACAGTGGTTGATCAGTCTTTGCTGAAGTCGACCCATTAGTGACCTTTACCAATTGGCAGTCTCTTGGCACTTGAAATGTCTCTAATTGGGTCGATTTAGAACTCCTGGTGTGTGGAAAAAGGGGGGCCCTTTAAATACGAGGGGACTAAATGTTGGCACACACACACACACACACATAAACACACGCCCCTACCCGGTTGTGATTCTTTCCTCTCTCTCACTCTCTCTAGTCACCTGACCTGGTGGATGAGCCTTGCTTCATAGACGACGGCACCAGCAGCCCGGGTGAGTTCCTGTGGGAGGGGCTACAGTCAACAGCCAATCGTCATCATTAGACTCATCTCTCTGTGTGTGTGTGTGTGTGTGTGTCTGGAGAGGGGTGTGCCTGAAGCCATGCAGACCGGTGTAATAATGTGTTCTCGTCTCCAGGTGACTACCTGGGATAGACCCCCCCCCCCCCCTCTTGGTAGGACCCCCAAACGTGTGCCGTGTGTTAAAGGGGCCGAGCTTGGTAGCCTAGGCATGGGGGTTTAGCGGGTCTGTGGGGTTCTCACCTGGCTTGGTGTGGTGTGTCACCTTAGATGTGGTCCGTGGAGGACTATTGGGTTGGGGTCTCTATTGGGTTGGGGTCTCTATTGGGTTGGGGTCTCTATTGGGTTGCCTGGGTGTGGGAAAGAAAGAGAGGCCGAATTCAGACACTACAGACCAGGGGTCACCAACCTTTCTGAACCAGAGCTACTTCATGGGTACTGAGTCATACGAAGGGCACCCAGGTTGATACTCAAATTTGCTCAGTTAATTATTAATGGTTAATGATACTCATCTATGTGAAGACATTGATCATGTTAATGATTTCTCACAATAATTATCAACAATGACAAAAAAAATGTAAGAAAGAGTTGTTGAAGAATGAGTAGTGCTATTTTTAGACTATCTACCATAAAACAGTGGACGTTGTGACATCACTCTAGACGTACCTGTGTGTGTTCTGTAGTCCAGCCCTAGTTTTCTACGCTGGTTGATTTTTCAAATTGATCAACGATTCAGAATCACGGTCTCGATGTAATGTAAATTAGAATCATGATATTAAAAGAGTAAACACCACCACTTAAAACACAAGTTATTATGAGATTAGCCAGTAAAGGGACAATTAAACCAACGGAAACAAGTGCATGTGTGATACTACGTTTGACCAGTGGGGGTGCTGCTACTGCAGGTTTAACTTACGGTGTGTACTAACTCTTTAAATGTATACTCGTGTCTGCTGTTTCTTCACTTGCTTCGCTGCATCATTCTTTCCACTTCCTTGTTTCTCTTCCATGTTAGCTTCCTTTAGTTTTTCAAGATGACCTGAGGTCTGGTCGTTAACACAAGTGTGTGCGTGCGTGTGCGTGTGCGCGTGTGTGTGTGTCCCAGTAGCAGCTGTGAACCCAGAGGAGGCGGATGTGGGCCCGGAGGAGGTGTCGCTGTACAGCAACAAACGCAAGCTGAGACAGGGCCGCCACAGCCTGGAAGCTGCCGTCCCCACATAGCCCCGGAACACAGGAACACACACAAGGCGGCTCGTGAGGACCACCGGATGTGTGGAAACCACGGCGACAACGACGATCCAAACTCTTCACTAGTAGTCACTTCCTGCTGCGTCCACGCAGGCGGGGCAGGTCAGGAAATGAGTCACCACACAAGATGGGCGTCCCAGCACACTGGTCCTCATCGCCATGCCAACAGAGCCGGTGGTGCGCGTTCATGCGGCGCCTGTTCAGCGGAGCGTTGCTATGGGACGTGTTTCTAGGGAACGTGTTGCTAGGGGACGAGTCGCCGGGACGATGTTTAGTTTCTGCTGATCTTTTTGTTTTGCTGTTTTTTAAAAAAAAAAGAGAGAAAAGTAGACTGGAAGAAAATAATCGTAGCTGTAATACTAACTTTGGGAATGTTATTATTCGGAGTGACTAGATTGTAAATGTTATAGGGGTAGTGTGCGCGTCCTGCTGCCTTCACGTGCACGCGTCGCTTCCACACACACACACACACACACACACACACACACACACACACACACACACACACACACACACACACACACACACACACACACACACACACACACACACACACACACACACACACACACACACACACACACACACTACAAGATTCTAACATCCAAAGTTTATTTTGGTCTGGAACATTTTAGTCTTTGAATCGAAGCCTTTTCCTACTGCTGTAAGCCCCTTCAGAGCACAAAGTCACGTCGATTATTTTTCCTTTTAACCTATTTTAACACTATAAAGCTATGAAGGAAGTAACAGCATATCACCCTTCTATTTTGTATACGCATTTTAAAAACACATTTTATGACGCCCTGCGAGGCAACTAACGAAGAGGGCCCCGGCCTACCCGAGGAGCGGAGCAGAGAGCGTCAGAGTCCTGCGCTAGCCACCCTGACGAAACGCCAGCATTACTGTTCATCCACCGCCGTTTACATCCGCAGGCTACAATGCTAGCAGACAATACAATGTAAAAGAAAGCTACCGCTAGCTCAGTCACAGCGCCATCGCCAGGGGTCTTATGGTACTTTCCTCCCGTCCTTTTAAGGGCGTTGCTGTAAACTACAAATCATTCTCTTCATATCAGGAGGCTCTTGAGGGTGGCAGGGTTATAATGTCTATTGTTTTGAATCCGTCTTTGGTTAATTTAAATCTGATACCACTGAGAAATCCTTTAATATCGTGTGAATATTGTATGGAAAGCTAACTCGGGGGGGGGGGGGGGGGTCATGGGGGAAAAAATAAATAAACTGAGCCATGCGGGCCAGTGGTTACCGGGCTTGTAACTGGGAGCTCTCTGCTTGTATATTGGTTTTAATGGTTTTAAATGATGGGAGAGACCTCTTCTAGGCACAACTTTACTTTAACCCCCCTCTCTCTCCAGATATCAAGTCGTTGGGATGTTCTGGCAGCGAGCTGCTCAGGCGTTGTAATTTAATCTAGAATCTACTAATCACAGCTTTCCATGTTGAGCTGACTGAGATTCAGTTTTTGGTTGGAAACATTCGTGAATGTCTTTTTTTTATATAAATATTATAGTTGAGTAGGTAACGCTTTCTCCAACACGTTGGGATTCACCTTTTTAATGCTGTGTTTGTTCATCTGTTCTCTGTGGGAGGGGGGCGGGGCAGAGATATTATGGGGTGGATGTGTAGAGCTCATACCAGACTGTAACTAGGGGATTTGTACAACCAAAGAAGTCTATTTTGTGGTTCAGGAATAATAAATTTTACTTTTCATTTAATAAGCCGATTCACAGCATTGTGTCTTTTGTTCAAATAAGAGCTTTTCAAAGGAATACTGCAACTTTTTTTATTGTGCTCGATGGTCTGCACAAAAATCCGGTCCCCTAGGCAAAGGGGAGAACCGTGGTGGGACGTGTATTTGGGAGAGCTCCTGGAAGTCTTCTGCTCTTCCTCTGTTGGGAGAGCGAGCACATCATTTAAATCAGTGGTTCTCAATTATTTTCTATCATTCGCCCCCTAGGAGACAGCGTTTTTTTCACGCCCCCCCCCTGAATTGAAATACTATTGCACATATTTATCTGTACAAAACGGTTGCGTTAAGTTACTTATAAAAGAAAATGACACAAAGTCCCCCCTGCCGCTCGCGCCCCCCCTGACACCTCACTTAATATTTAAACCAGTGCTTCTCAAAGAACGTGGAGGTCTTTACCTCCTCGTACTTCAGGTCTAGTGACGTCTGTACTGCGGGATGCGGGTTCTCCACTCACCCGTCTGAGGCTCCGGCGGTGGGCGTTGTGGAAGGCCGCGGCGCCGGGCCCCTCGCCTCGCCTGCTCTGGACGTGCTCACAAGGACGCAGCTCCTCGTCGCCCTGACGACAGGAAGCACGATGAGGAAGTGTACTTAGGCGGCCCCCCACCTCGCCCAAGGCTCCTGCTAAACCATTAGCCAAGTAGCTCACGGTTAAAATACCACGGTGTTAACCCACATGTGGCGAGGGGAACACTTGCTGTAACCGTCATGTTAATATTTATTTTGTAACAAACATGTTCCCAAATCTTACCTCCCTTAGTGCCTCAGTGAAGGCAGCATTTTCTACTTTATTAAACCGACATCCAAGCAACGTGCAGTCTCTGAGTCAACACTGATCACCGCAACCGTCCTTTCCGATTGGCAAACAACCATTGAGCGACGCAGCCGGTTGTGTAAGAACCTAGCTCCAGTTTCAACCAAACCCCAGTCCTCTGGGTGAGTCCCAGGGCAAGCCGCGGAGCAGACTCACCAGGGAGGGAGAACGGTCCGGGGGTACGAGCCCAGGCGTGATCGAACCCCCTTCCGGGACCTCCCGGGGCGACAGCAAGGAGTTGGGGTACCAGCTCTCAAACTCTGTCCAAGCACAAGATGAGAGTTAACAGCTTAGGGTGAGTTGTGCAAATACAACAAAAACGAATACAATTCAGTGTAGCAGCTGCTAAAGTACTCGATGCGAAGCATCATTTGCAGACACATCAAGTAATGCCTGCATGACTTGAGGGAACCAAGTAATGCAGGTAAGTAATGTGGGTCTCTATGTGGACACTTGGTACTGTAGTATTCTGGTTTAGTACAACAGTAGGGTCGATTGAAACACGAGACGATTGAAACGCAGCGATTTCCTTGAAAACCACGCAAGTCTTTCACGTCAAATTTTGTCACTAAGTTCAGCAAGCAAGACTGACCAACCACGGGAAATTTTGTGCAATGACATCATACCGTTCAAATGTTATCCCCGCAAATCTGTTTTTGATGAGGCAAGTAAAATCTGTGCTGTAGTTTTTTTGTAATAAACAGTTGTGTTATTTGTTTCATGGCATAATAATATAACAATACAACAGATGAATTAGTACTTAAACCTGTCCTAAAGTGTTCAATGTCAGAATTTTGAAGTTAAGATGCAAAAAAAGGTTTAAGTGCCAGTAGTCGCTGTCGGGACGATTGAAACACTCAAACGTCCCGCACGTCACCAGTTTATTTAAAATAAATAACAGGATGTTCAATTATGTATCCCTAAACATGACTTAGGACAGGGAAATAAGTAAATTAAACCAAAATGTAGTCGTCCAACTGGTATAAAAAAAGAAAGGTGAGTTTTAATCTAAATGTGCATCTTGACAATTACGCACGGGCCAAAATTATATTTTGACCCATTTATATTATGCGGAATTATGTGAAATTTTAGCAATGACGAGTATACTAGTATGTTGTCCGGTATGTTGCGTAGAAACAAGAGTAAGGTCGATAGGTTCTTTATAAAATATGCTGTTTCATTCGTCCCGCATGTGTGTTTCAAACGTCCCGACTAGGCGGGGCGTGAAACAAATGACAACTTGCGTTCAAAGTTAAAAAACAGCTCGATCATCCAACATAAGTATTAAATTACACTTGTAACTAAGAGAACACACATGTGAGTTGTTGATCACATGTTAAAATTATTTGTATACGTAACGTCATCTTTGAAAAAGATGTTTAACTGAAGTGTTTCAATCGACCTGGCTGTTCTCTACTTGTGGGGACTCCTGTGTGGAGACTTAGTATGGCAGTATTCTGGTCTAGTATTACAGTACTACTGGGGTCTCTTATCTTGAGACGTAGTACTGCAGTACTTGTTGGGTCTCCTGTGTGGAGACAGTACTGCAGTACTCCTGTGTGGAGAGGGGTCTGACCTGAGAGCAGGCGCACCCTGCAGCGGTCCACCAGGTGCTGGCAGTAGCAGACCTCGGCCCTCGCGGGGCCCAGCTGGTCGTGGTGCTGGCGGTACTGCGTCCTCAGGGCCCCCAGACGGCCCACCAGGGCCTCCTCCACGTCCTGGGTCTCCTCGGACCCCCGGAGCCGGCCTGCGGAACCACGACCCCGCCTTTATTGGCGGGTCCGCCCCTTAAAGGCTTCGTCACACTGTCCTCCCCGTCGCCATGGTTACGCACCGTGAGCTTGGCGGTGCCGCTGGATGTCCTCCGCCGCCGCATCGATGTCCCTCTTGGCGGCGTTGAGCTCCTGGCTGAGGAGGCGCAGGAGGGCGCTGCGCTCCTGCAGCACCTCCTTGTTGCTCCGCAGGAGGCGGTGGAGGCCGGCCCCGCCCGCCGCCTTGAACTCCTCGAAGGCCTGGGCCTTGGTGGGGGGGGAGCTGCAGGGGGAGGGGAGAGGTGTAGAGCAGGGCTGGGACTTTAAGGGGACATGGTGTGTGTAGGGTGGGGGGGGGGGGAGAGAGAGAGAGGGAGGGCGGGGCTTTCGTGGGTTTAAGGAGAGAGCGAGGGCGGGACTTTCAGTGACATGGGTTTAGTGCAGAGAGAGGGCGGGACTTTCAGTGACATGGGATAGGGGCGAGAGAGGGCGGGACTTTCAGTGACATGGGATAGGGGCGAGAGAGGGCAGGACTTTCAGTGACATGGGTAAGGGGCGAGAGAGGGAGGGCGGGACTTTCAGTGACATGGGATAGTAACGAGAGAGCGAGGGCGGGACTTTCAGTGACATGGGATAGGGGCGAGAGCGAGGGCGGGACTTTCAGTGACATGGGATATGGGGCGAGAGCGAGGGCGGGACTTTCAGTGACATGGGATAGTGCGGAGAGAGCGAGGGCGGGACTTTCAGTGACATGGGATAGTGGCGAGAGAGAGAGGGGGCGGAACTTTCGGTGACATGGGTTTAGTGCAGGGAACTTCCTACACTGCAGAGGGATATCCGATTCCGTCCGTACAACGCTACAATTCATGATCCTCTCTCCGGCTAGCACTAACGTGACTATGGTTGGCAAACATACTCTGTCCTGATTGGCTCTGCCTCCGGAGGTAGTGCTTCCTGTACTTCCTGGTCGGGGGGGTCCGGTTCGTCCTCAGGGGTCTGGGGAGGAGGCTGTATCCTGGGACTGGATCTTGTCTCTAGGGCCTTCCCATGGACAGAACTCGCGGCTCCAGGCTTTTTCCCCCGGCTGAACCCACATCCATAGAGGAAGCAAAACAAAAAGATGAAAATAACCACAAGGGTTTTCAAAATGTCCTTTCATGTTTCTTCATTGTAGATTGAAATCATCAGTTTGTTCCTCTGGGTTCAAACCCTGATTTCAAAAGTAGAGGCAACACTTTAAGAATTGTATTTATTTCCAAGCATTTAGTCTCACAAAGGATGTTCATATCCTTTGTGTGAAATCGCTCGTTAAACAAATGAGCTTCTGTTTTCTTATTGTTTCCTATTCTGCCCACCGAAACACCAAAAATATTCGTGAAACATAAATGTTGTTTACTTCCGACAACAAACGGGTTGAGTGCATTCCTCATGGCGCTCCTGGGCTGGGGACTCACCTCGGCGGGGCTTCTTTAGCCTTCTTGCGTTTGCTCTTGACTCGGGCGCGGCCAGTCATACCCCCCACCCGGCGGCTGCCGCCCACCTCCTCCTCCTCCTCCTCCTCCTCTTCCTCCTCCACTTCATCCTCCTCCTCAGGTTGTAGAGACGTTTCACAAAGCAGATCGAGATAAGCACAGCTGTCATCAGGCCTCAGATCTGCCGTGGCTCTGTAAACCAATCAGGGGGCTGGATAGGTCTACGCTACAGAACCACTGCCTGGTTTGCTGTTCCTGACCTTGGGATTGGCTGAGTCATCGGTCCGGCCTCTCTCCACCAGCGTGTAGGTCTGAGAGAGTTTGGCCTTCACTCTCTGCTCCTGCTCTCTGTTAGAACACACACACACACACACACACACACACACACACACACACACACACACACACACACACAACACACACACACACACACACACACACACACACACACACACACACACACACACACACACACACAGCTGTATATACTGTATATGTACACAATCATTCAAAGCTATACATAAAATAAAGACACAGGCACATTCACATACAAACACGTGCAGATAAGCATATATTGACACACCCATAAACACACGCACACACACAACAGCACACACACACAAACACACACACACACACACACACACACACAACACACACACACACATAGAAAGTAGATATACAAGGAGAGCAGGTAAGGGGGGGATAATGCATGCTCAGAGATGCCTACTGGTAAACTGTTGGGTTTCAAACCCAGAACTAATGGGCTGAGAGTCAAACACCCTCCACTAGCTATCCTGCCCCGTCTAAAAAGTCCTCCTAGTTCTTGTGTTGTCTTGACGATGGCCCCAAGCCATTCAGTAAACAGAGCTTGTGGTCACATGACTACTCACTGCACAGCCAGTCTGAACTGAGAGAAGACCTCCTGCAGCTGTCTGACACTGACCACCTGAGGAGCAGGAGGAGGAGGTTAATCTACTAATCTACTAGTCTTATCTGGGTGTCTGTGTGGGTAACCTGTTTGTATGTTAATCGGGGAGTGTGTGTGTGTGGGTGTGTGTGTGTGGGTGAATCTGTGTGTGTGTGTGTGTGTGTGTGTGTGTGTGTGTGTGTGTGTGTGTGGGGTAAATCTCTCACACTGATCGCCTCAAGACTTCCTTCCAGGTACCTCTGCACCTGGTCCTGGAGTTCAGCCTGTTGGGCCTCAGAGAGAGGCTGGTACCTTGCCCCCCCTCCATTCACCTTGAGTTCATGTACACACTTTAAGTAACAGCCTTTACATCGAAGGAACATACGTGATGGTAAGGTACTAGGAACCCATTTGGGTTTATTACCACAGCCAACATGACAACTAATAAAATACCTAAAAAAGAGAAACTAGGATGGAGTGGATGCCCATAACATTCATTCATTCTGAAATGATTAACCAGCAAATAGGTGGAGGTGGTGGAGGTAGTGGTTGTGGTTGTGAAGCTACTCACCAGGAGATTCTGGATGGACAGCTCATCCCTCAGCGTCTCCACTTCCTTCTGGAGCCTCTTCACCTCCAACTACAGACAGTAAGGGTCAGGGTTAGGGTCAAGATCCTGTGTCTCTGTGTAGGCAGCGGTAGCACTCTGTATAATGAAGACTATGAGAGTGTGTGTCTCACTGCAGGGTCAACGTGTTGGTTGATGGACGGTTGGCTTTTGACACTCTTCATACGACTGGCGAACCGCAGCGTGGACAGCTGCAGGACACAAAGCAGCACTCGATAAACAAATGAACGATGACCCAACCATCACCTTTAGCAAACACCTCAGACAACAGACAAACAAACACCTCAGACAACACGTAAACAATGACCTTAGACAACTGCCAATCAAACCCCTCAGACAACAGATAAACAAACACCTCAGACAACAGACAACAAACACCTCAGACAACAGTGGGGTATTCCACGAGCGGAGGTTTGACAAACACAGAGTTAACGCTGAACTCTAGGTTGATTGACCCTGTGCCAACCCGTGTCGGTTCCACCGCACGGGTTATGCATTAGTTCAATCAACTCGGGGTTGGTTAACACAGGGTTGTGCGTGTCCACTCCAAATCTATAAAGACGTGTATGGATCATGGAAACCCTGATCGAAATGGCGAAACGGGCCGCTTATTTCAATGAAATGGAACTCCGGGTTCACCTCGAGAGCTATGACGAGGAGAAGGACATTATCACAAGAAAGGGGAACGCTTAAGCCTCTGCAACCTGGAGAACCAAAGCCTGGCAGCGGATCGCTGACCGCGTAAATGTGTTAGTTACACGTCAAAAGCATCCTTAATATTTGAGCCATGAATCTATAAATATCCCAGTTAAGCATTCTTAACGTTCCTACCACATAACCCTTTTCTTCTAAAAAATATGATGGCTCCCAAGCGGTCAGGGGATCAAGAAGGCCTAAAAATGAAGTATAAAAACATACAAACTGGTAAGCTTTTCCCACCATCGTATTGGTATAAATTTAAATAAGCCATTTTTTTAAGCCGATCGTAAAAAGACAGTCGGCAGACTGGATCTGGCCCTCAAATTGTCTTGACCCCGGTGGAGGATCTGACATAAATTCAGGGCGCCCTGGCATGGAGGGGGTACCTGGAGGTACCTCCTCAGAGAGTCAGGGGCCATGTGAGGGTACCCCACTGGTTGAATGTATGTTTTTCTGTTTTCTTGTATTTTAGATTTTGTTTGCCTTCGAAGTGACACATGCAAACCGTGTGCGTGCCACAGCGCATATTCCAAATGTTTTTTTTTGGTAACCTAAAAGTGGCAATTCATCAACTTCACAGATCAAGATAGATTAGTTCTTGTAATGAAGCCGCCGGCTACGATCGAACATTCTCCAGTGGATGTAAGTCTGTTAGGGACTATTTTATACTTTCTGTTGTAAGCGCCAGTATTGCTCTTTGTATGATAGGAGGCCAATGAAAATCTTGGTCCGGACGTGGATGGGTCATCTGAAAGGACCGAGATGTGCTCAGCATCTCCAACATTATAGAGAAAACTACCATTTGCAAAAAACGGAGGGCTACGAAAATAGTCTGGAGGGAACTGAGGCCAGGTAGTGTTGACTATGTAAGCTGGCGAAGGCCATTTAAATATGTTTCTATAGTAACTAACATACCGTGTTCATTTTGGAACGGAAAACCTAGGGTTACCGCAAACCCTGGGTTAACTTACCCAGTTATGTGATAAAACCGGCTTTGTGGAATACCCCACTGGTAAACAAACACCTCAGACAACAGGTAAACAAACACCAAAGACAACAGCCCAACAAACACCAAAGACAACAGCCCAACAAACACCAAAGACAACAGCCCAACAAACACCAAAGACAACAGCCCAACAAACACCTCACACAACAGCAAAACAAAGACCTCAGACAACAGGGAAACAAACACCTCAGACAACAGGGAAACAAACACCTCAGACAACAGGTAAACAAACACCTCAGACAACAGACAAATAAACAACAGCAGGAAATCAGATCCGAAAGAGGAAGTCGGAGCCGTGCGGCCCACCGTCTCGTCCATCTGCGCCTCCTCTCCGTAGATGTTGGCCACCAGCACTGTGTTGCAGTTCCCTCCTGATGAGAGAAAGCATGCAGACATCAAGACGTTAGCCAAGAACCTCACAGTGCAGGGGCATTCCACAAACGGAGGTTTAACCAACACAGAGTTAACGCTGTGATAAAACCGGCTTTGTGGAACACCCCACAGGTTCATAACGCCAACCTACAGGTAGACCGTGGCCATCTGGGATAGAACCCAAGCTGCTGGTTCCCAACCTTTCTGTGCCTATGATTCCTGAGGCCAGAACATTCTTTCTGACCCCAATGCACATCATTTGACCCCTATCAGCATGGCGCCGCTCTAAAAGGTGAGCAGTCTGTTGCAGGGTGAGACTCATGAGGTGTGTATGTCTGTGTGTATTCACAGGACCTTTACAACACCTGCCAACCTTTTTCATTGCTGTGTGTGTGTGTGTGTGCGTGTGCATGTGCGTGTGCGTGTGTGTGTCCGTACCCAGGGAGTGTTTGAGTGCGTGGGTGAGCTTGCTCTGTCTGAAGGGGACGTGGTCTCTGCGGGGGTCCGCCAGGGCCAGGATGGTCTGCTCCAGGAAGGACAGAGACTTGTTGATGTGTGTCGCCTCCTGCAACGTCTGCCCCGCCCCCTGCACACACACACACACACACACACCTTTTATATACACGTGAACCGCACCACTTTAAATATACACAGATGTTAAGAACGTACACACACACACATATATACACACACACACACACACACACACACACACACACATATATATATATATATATATATATATATATATATATATATATATATATATATATATATATATATATATATACACACACACACACACACACATATATATATATACACACATATATATATATACACACATATATATAATACACACATATATATATATACACACACACACATCTATATGCATGTATATATATATATATATAATTATTATATATATTATATATATATATATATATAATATATATATATATATATAAACACACACACACATCTATATGTATGTCTATATATATATATATATATATATATATATATATATCAAACACATGTTTTATATACCCAAAAAGAACACAAACTTTAAATGCACTCACATACACAAACACTTAAAACAAGATCTATCAACACAGATTGAACACGCAGACACACATTAAATGTATAGACACTTTAAACACACATAAGTTGAGAACACACATGTTTAGAAATATATAAACAGTACACAAAGACTTCTCTTACGTTGAGAACCCATTCAATCATTTGTACAAGCAGAACCAGATCCAGGGTGGATCATCAGTGGGTGGGGGGCACACTGGATGTACACAGTACTAGCATTTATTCCTCCCATCCCCGTTCCCGCCTGGAGGGGACACGCCTGCTATTTCTCGGCTCCAGTTCAGCACCAACCTTTCGAGGTGCCGAAGCATTACAATTTGGTTTAATGCTCCAAAAGGTTCTGTCGAGGTTCGCACACACCGGAAACAGAAACCCTGTTCCAAGCTGTCTGCCAAAGGGGGTCTCAGCGGACCGGACCACTCACCCCAGTCCTCCCCAGGCGCTCCGACCCGGCCAGGTCCACCAGGCTCAGCTTGGAGCGCAGGAACGTGGTGCCAGAGAGAGACCTGGAGCGCGACTACCGCCAGCACAGAGACGACAAGCAGACATACGCGTGTTAAGACGTTAGAAAAGTGTCGATAAAGAGGTTCAGATACATGTCATAAGAGTTCCTGGATTTAGCTGTTTCCCGCCGACTATGGATACAACCTAAACCCCCCCACAAACCCACACTCACACCCTGGTACAGAGGTCAAAGGTTAAAAGTTAAAGGGGGGATACCTGTATGTGCAGGGTGAAGATGCAGTGGGACCTGGAGGAGTGGTGGTTCATAGCGTGAGCTCCCATGATGCGATTCAGCTCCCCCTGAGGGAGGACATGACGACACACACAGCAACGCTGCGTTACACAACACATGAACAGCGCTCTCATCCCTTCTCGTGAGTGAGGATAATTCCTTTAAGGAAAACTAGGAGGAAGCATCAGGAAGGAGATGAAATAAAACACAGCCAGCCGACGTACAAACCAATTACAGTAGAACGTGTTCCACACAGAGTCTTACAGTAGAACGTGTTCCACACAGAGTCTTACAGTAGAACGTGTTCCACACAGAGTCTTACAGTAGAACGTGTTCCACACAGAGTCTTACAGTAGAACGTGTCCCACACAGCGTCTTACGGTAGAACGTGTTCCACACAGAGTCTCACGGTAGAACGTGTTCCACACAGCGTCTTACAGTGGAACGTGTCCCACACAGAGTCTTACAGTAGAACGTGTTCCACACAGCGTCTTAGAGTAGAACGTGTTCCACGCAGCGTCTTACAATAGAACGTGTTCCACACAGTCTTACAGTAGAACGTGTTCCACACAGCGTCTTACAGTAGAACGTGTTCCACACAGCGTCTTACAGTAGAACGTGTTCCACACAGCGTCTTACAGTAGAACGTGTTCCACACAGCGTCTTACAGTAGAACGTGTTCCACACAGCGTCTTACAGTAGAACGTGTTCCACACAGCGTCTTACAGTAGAACGTGTTCCACACAGCGTCTTACAGTAGAACGTGTTCCACACAGCGTCTTACAGTAGGAGGACAGCGTCACCCCCCACCTCAAACAGCAGGTCCAGGGCCTCCTCCTGGCTCTGGACGGGGTGCAGGGACAGACCCCTGATGGAAACCCGCCCACTGGGCTCCTCCATCAACGCAAGACCCGGCCGGGGAGCGGGGCCCGGGCCCGGGCGGGGCACTGGGCTCCGGGGGGCCAGGTGCTGGGGCCCGGCCAGTGTGGCCAGCAGGTCCGTCAGGGTGTCGTTATAGACCTCCAGGTAGGACAGCTGGATAGAGAATAGGTGGTCGCTGCGCTTCGCCACTTCCTGAAACACCTTGGAAAAAAAGAGCTAAATAAGTACAAAGTAGACATAGACAGAGACAAGACAGAATTGTGTGTTACCTGCTCCAGACCAGAAATAAATGGTTAATGCATTTACATAGTGATTCACATTTATACTGCATTTATATAGCGCTTTTCTAACCAGTGGCCACTCTAAGCGCTGTAAAATATTGGCTAACATTCACCCATTTATGCACATATTCACGACTGACGGCGTTGTCAGTCACACAAGGGCGACAGCCAGCTGGTCGGGAGCAGTTAGGGTTAGGTGTCTGCTCAGGGAATCCTCAACGCTCGGGGATTCCCTGAGCGAGAGCCGGGGATCAAACTAGAAACCTTCCGGTTACCAGCTAACCCACTCTACCTCCTGAGCCATCGACAAGTGTGGCGGTATGGGTGTGTCACCTTCTCCAGATATAGACCATACCGGACCAGGAGTGTGTTTTACCTGCTCCAGACCAGGTGTGTGTGTTACCTGCTCCATACCAGGTGTGTGTGTTACCTGCTCCATACCAGGTGTGTGTTAGCCTGGCTAACGCCAGATCTCATCTCAATCATATTCATTTTCTCGTATTTGAGGCGTGGTTTACGATTGCCCGGAGCCGTTTATTGGGCGCTACGAATGTCTATCATATGAGTCTGTACGTAGCTCATAGCCAATCGTATCAATTATACCAGATGACGTATGTAGAGTGACAGAAATCCGATTAGGCAGAAGGCGATGGGTGTGTCGAATAGACGTCGTCATCGTCGTCTTGCCGTCCCTCCCCGTCCTGTGATTGGTTCCCTTTCTCAGGCGAAAATCGGATCCATGGAATCCAGGCTGCCTTGCAGCGCGAAATGAAATCACACGAAAGGCAGCATGGGTATACCCAGGTGTGTGTTACCTGCTCCAGAACAGGTGTGTGTGTTGCCTGTTCTAGACCAGGTGTGTGTGTTGTCTGTTCTAGACCAGGTGTGTGTGTTACCTGTTCCACTGCGCGGGGGATGATCCCTCGCTGGCGGTAGGACTCAGTGGTGCCCGTCATGGTGTAGGTCTTTCCTGCGCCTGTTTGGCCGAAACACAAGACCGTACCTGGTGGGAACCAGAACAGTGTTCATGATAAACCCACACTATCTGGTCACAGGGGAGGGACTGAGGGAATTCAGTCTAGCAACAACATAAAAAGCAAAGACACAGTCTTCCCACATTCTCCATTGATGCTAACAATTTAAACCAAATAATTAACATTATTCTCCATTTCCGGTAAACACTTGTTGTTCTTGTATGTCTGCTGAATAATGTGTTTCAGTGTTTTAATGTGATTCACGTAGAAGAGGATTCTCTGTCCCGGCATCAACTCCTATATGATTAAACATTTCCTCAACCTAATTAAGATCATAATCAGTTCTGAACTGATTATAAACGTTATAATGGATAAAACGTTATTAAATCCAGATGTTTGGACTGACCATTGTACCCCTCCAGCGCCCCCAAAACCACCTCCTGGCCCACCCTGGCGTACACCTCCTCCTGGGACAGGAGGTGCAGCACCCCGTCCAGCTGGAAGCACCAGGAGCTGGGGGCGTGGTATCCTCCACACCGCCTCTCTTTGCTCTGGTGGATCTGCACCGTCTACGGCAAGCCACAGGAACCAAAGAACAAGAACCGTTTTAGCTGGCTTGAGCTAGCACATTTGTTTAAGAATGAGCAATTAGTGATTATAGTCAACATTAAATAGTTAAATATTGAACATGACCTAGCCTATAATGATAGTAATACGCTAATAATAATAATATGTCTAATCTACACACATTTTCAACATGAGAGATAGACATTTGACCTCACCTTCGGGCTTCCAAGTGGTATATTTTAAATGTACAGTATTTCTGCTCTAATTCATTGGCTAAAGTCAGCACACCTGCTGCTCAAGGTGAAGGTTAACATATAGGCTACTACGGATACTACAGATACACCCAGAAGGGATTCTAATCTAAGCCCTCGAATGTTTGGGTTCAAACACATTATTTTGGTATTCAGACGTGTTAAAGAAAAAGTGGCTCTTTGGGAAAAAAATCCAAACGTGTAACGTCTACATTTAGTCTCATTGTGTATTTAAATACAGGCCTATATTTCTAATCGTCAAATGTTTACCTATACCGTGATGCTTTTTGTGTCTTGGTAATTGTTCATTTGATTGATTGGACACATTGAGGAAAGGGTCCGATTAAAGTAGATTTGTCTTACTTTTCCATCGGGGAGGATTTCTATGAGCTCTTGAGCAAAAGTGGCGGTCGGTCTGCTTCTCACGAACACCTTCATGATCCTGACAGTCACTTATATCACGACCCGATTCTTCGCAGTGCTACTGATGCATCATTATCTGATCTGGTGCCGACCGTTACACTGAATGACGACCATTGACCCTACACACTCATGTTTATGTTGACGTTCAGACCCATGACAACGACTTGACCCCGCTCCCCCGGAGCCAAACCACCGCTCACTTAGGGAGGGGGGTATTATTGGAGCAAAAGTATTTAGCACCTGTAACTGCAGAATTTGAATGCGTACACTAAAGTCACAGTCAATTTGAAGTTGTATATATTTATTTTGCATGTTCTAAAGTCACAAATGTGTAACAGTAGCCTACGTTTGAAGTCGTAAATATTTTTTCTACCATTGTAAACACAAAATAGGGTCTACGAGTACTACGCAAATATGTGTAACAGGTGCTCAAATCCTTTTGCTACAATCATTGCGCAAAACACATTCGCACACCCGTGTTTCATAACCTGAGAACATGCCCAAAATCTGTGCATTCGTAAACCCAAATTTGAACTAATGCATCAGAAGTTGCACATCTCTGAAAAATGTCCTCACAAATAAAATGATAAAGAACGCTATGTTGATTCAGCATTTTAATGAGCAAGCACAAGTCCATCGTTAGGACCATAACCATCTTATATCATAGACGCAGCATCGAACGCTACCGCCTACTGGCGCTGACGAGCGAGAGGCCGCCATCTTGGAGTGGCATCCGCTCCGCGTAATCCGTTGGGCTGGAGCAATGAACTGTCAGCGCATTTAATTAATCACACCTCACTGAATACCACAGATTGTCATGCAGTTTTTTTGCCATACGTGTAGCTATGATAAAGGACACATGGTTTGGCGTGTTTTATGATTCATAGTTGGCTTAACATAAATAGAACATTCTGATATGCTTTAAGTGACCAGACATCCATGATCAATCCCAGAGAAGGGGGAAAAAAACGGTCAGCTATTTTTAAATTGAAAAAACAGTATGACGTTTATATCCTGCATAAACGATGTATGAATACATTAGATATGTAGGCTATATATCTTAGGGACCTTATAGACTGCATCTCTGACTGTGGCTGCAGCATCAGTTTATTCTGTCTTGAGACTTTGTATTGAAATTTTGTATTTACTATTTTCATCGGCCGTCATCAAAAAAAACATAAGGGGTAAAACTGACGTTTTTTATCAAATAAAACTTAAGGAGCAACACTGTCTTTTTTTTTCAAATCAAACAATGTCGATATTTATCAAATACAACATAAGGGGTAGCCCTGTCGTTTTTTATCAAATAAAACTTAAGGGGTAACACTGTCGTTTTTTTTATCAAATCAAACAATATCGATATTTATCAAATACAACATAAGGGGTAACACACTGTCGTTTTTATCAACTAAAACTTAAGGGGTAACACTGTCGTTTTTTTATCAAATCAAACAACGTCAATATTTATCAAATACAACATAAGGGGTAACACTGTCGTATTTTCATCTGTCTTCATCAAAAAAAACACAAGTGGTAACACTGTCCTTTTTATCAAATAAAACATAAGGGGTAACAATGTCGTATTTTCATCGGTCGTCATCAAAAAAACCATAAGGTGTAACACTGTCGTTTTTTATCAAATAAAACAATGTCAATATTTAGCAAATACAATATAAGGGGTAACACGGTTGTATTTTCATCGGTCGTCATCAAAAAAAACATAAGAGGTAACACTGTCGTTTTTTATCAAATAAAACATAAGGGGTAACACTGATGTTTTTTAATGCCCATCAACAAATAAAACGTGGGGGGTAACACTGTTATTTTTTATTGCCCGATTTAAAAAAAAACACATAATGGGTAACACTGTCGTTTTATATTGCCCGTCATCAAATAAAACAAAAGGGGTAACACTGGAGTTTTTTATCAAATAAAACATAAGGGGTAACACTGTCGTTTTTTATCAATTAAAACTTAAGGGGTAACACTGTCGTTTTTTATCAAATAAAACATAAGGGGTAACACTGTCGTTTTTATCAGACAAAACATAAGGGAACACACTGTCGTTTTTTATCAGACAAAACACGAGGGGTAACACTGTCGTTTTTTATCAAATAAAACATAAGGGGTAGCACTGTCGTATTTCATTGGTCGTCATCAAAAAAAACATAAGGGGTAACACAGTCATTTTTTATCAAATAAAACTTAAGGGGTAACACTGTTGTTTTTTTATCAAATCAAACAATGTCGATATTTATCAAATACAACATAAGGGGTAACACTGTCGTTTTTTATCAAATAAAACATAAGAGGTAACATTGTTGTTTTTTATCAGACAAAACATAAGGGGTAACACTGTTGTTTTTTAATGCCAATCAACAAATAAAACGCAAGGGGTAACAATTCATTTTTTATTGCCCGATTTAAAAAAAAACGCAAGGGGTAACACTGTCGTTTTATATTGCCCGTCATCAAATAAAACATAAGGGGTAACACTGTCGTTTTTTATCAAATAAAACACAAAGGGGTAACAGTGTTGTTTTTTAATGCCCATCAACAAATAAAACGTAAGGGGTAACACTGTCATTTTTTTTGCCCGATTTAAAAAGAAACCTAAGGGGTAACAACCGCCGTCGTTTTTTATTGCCCGGTATCAAAAAAAACATAAGGGGTAACACTGTCGTTTTTTTATTAACCGATATAAAAAAAATATAAGGGGTAACACTGTCCTCTTTTATTGCCCGATATTAAAAAAAACATAAGGGGTAACACTGTCGTTTTTTATGGCCCGATATAAAAGAAAACATAAGGGGTAACACTGTCGTTTTTTTATTGCCCGATACCAAAAAAAACATAAGGGGTAACACTGTCGTTTTTTTATCAAACAAAACGTAAGGGGTAACGCTGTCATTTTTTAATGCCCGATATGAAATAAAACATAAGGGGTAACCCTGTCGTTTTTTTATCAAACAAAAAACTGTCATTTGTTAATGCCCGATATCAAATAAAACATAAGAGGTAACACTGTCGTTTTTTATAGCTCGATATCAAAAAAAACATAAGGGGTAACACTGTAGTTTTTTTATTGCCCGATATCATGAGGGGAAACACTGTAGTTTTTTTATTGCCCGATATCAAAAAAACTTAAGGGATAACACTGTCGTTTTTATCAAACAAAACGTAAGGGGTAACACTGTCGTTTTTTATTGCCCGATATCAAAAAAAACATAAGGGGTAACACTGTTGTTTTTTTATAACCCGATATCAAAAAAAACATAAGGGGTAACACTGTCGTTTTTTTTATCAAACAAAACGTAAGAGGTAACACTGTCCTTTTTATTGCCCGATATAAAAAAAACATAAGGGGTAACACTGTCGTTTTTTATTGCCTGATATTGAAAAAAAACATAAGGGGTAACACTGTCGTTTTTTATCAAAAAAAACGTAAGGGGTAACACTGTAGTTTTTTTTTGCCCGATATCAAAAAAAACATAAGGGGTAACACTGTCTTTTTTTTATCAAGCAAAATGTAAGGGGTAACACCGTCGTTTTTTATTGCCCGATATCAAATAAAACGTACGGGGTAACACTGTCCTTTTTTATTGCCCGATATAAAAAAAAACATAAGGGGTAACACTGTCGTTTTTTTATTGCCCGATATCAAAAAAAACATAAGGGGTAACACTGTCGTTTTTTTTATCAAACAAAACGTAAGGGGTAACACTGTCGTTTTTTGTTGCCCGATATAAAACAAAACGTAAGGGGTAGCACTGTCGTTTTTTATTGCCTGATATTGAAAAAAAACATAAGGGGTAACACTGTCGTTTTTTCTCAAAAAAAACGTAAGGGGTAACACTGTCGTCTTTTATTGCCCGTCATCACATAAAACGTAAGGCTTAAGACTGTCGTTTTTTATTAATTTAAAAATTAGTTTTAGCTCAGGGGTAACACTGTCGTTTTTTTATTTCCAGATATCAAAAAAACATAAGGGGCAACACTGTCGTTTTTTATTGCCCAGTATCAAAAAAAAAACATAAGGGGTAACACTGTCGTTTTTTATGTCCCGATATAAAAAAAAACATAAGGGGTAACACTGTCGTTGTTTTATGAAACAAAACGTAAGGGGTAACACTGTCGTTTTTTATTGCCCGATTTAAAAAAAAAACACAAGGGGTAACACTGTCGTTTTTTATATTGCCCGATCATCAAATAAAAACATAAGGGGTTACACTGTCGTTCTGTTTTTATCAAATAAAACACAAAGGGTAACAGTGTTGTTTTTTAATGCCCATCAACAAATAAAACGTAAGGGGTAACACTGTCATTTTTTTTGCCCGATTTAAAAAGAAACCTAAGGGGTAACACCGTCGTTTTTTATTGCCCGGTATCAAAAAAAACATAAGGGGTAACACTGTCGTTTTTTTATTAACCGATATAAAAAAAATATAAGGGGTAACACTGTCCTCTTTTATTGCCCGATATTAAAAAAAACATAAGGGGTAACACTGTCGTTTTTTTATGGCCCGATATAAAAAAAAACATAAGGGGTAACACTGTCGTTTTTTTATTGCCCGATACCAAAAAAAACATAAGGGGTAACACTGTCGTTTTTTTATCAAACAAAACGTAAGGGGTAACGCTGTCATTTTTTAATTGCCCGATATGAAATAAAACACATAAGGGGTAACCCTGTCGTTTTTTTATCCAAACAAAAAAACTGTCAATTTGTTAAATGCCCGATATCAAATAAAACATAAGAGGTAACACCTGTCGTTTTTTATAGCTCGATATCAAAAAAAACATAAGGGGTAACACTGTAAGTTTTTTTATTTGACCGATATCATGAGGGATAACACTGTAGTTTTTTTATTGCCCCGATATCAAAAAAACTTAAGGGATAACACTGTCGTTTTTATCAAACAAAACGTAAGGGGTAACACTGTCGTTTTTTATTGCCCGATATCAAAAAAAAACATAAGGGGTAACACTGTTGTTTTTTTTAAAACCCGATATTCAAAAAAAACATAAGGGGTAACACTGTCGTTTTTTTATCTATCAAACAAAACGTAAGAGGTAAACACTGTCGCTTTTTTATTGCCCGATATAAAAAAAACATAAGGGGGTAACACTGTCGTTTTTTATTGCCTGATATTGAAAAAAAACATAAGGGGTAACACTGTCGTTCTTTTATTGCGATATTTAAAAAAACATAAGGGGTAAACACTGTAGTTTTTTTTTGTTAACCGATATCAAAAAAAACATAAGGGGTAACACTGTCTTTTATTGCCGATATCAAGAAAAATATATAAGGGGTAACACCGTCGTTTTTTATATCGATATCATAAAACGTACGTGGGTAACACTGTCGCTTTTTTATTGCCCCGTATGAAAAAAAACATAAGGGGTAACACTGTCGTTTTTTTATTGCCCGAGATATCAAAAAAAAACATAAGGGGTAACACTGTCGTGTTTTTTATCAAACAAAACGTATAAGGGGTAACACTGTCCGTTTTTTGTTGCCTCGAGTATAAAACAAAACATAAGGGGTAGCACTGTCGTTTTTTATTGCCTGGTATCAAAAAAAACACATAAGGGGTAACAGTGTCGTTTTATTACTCGAAAAAAACATAAGGGGTAACACTGTCGTCTTTTTATTGCCCGATCATCAACATAAAAACATAAGGCTTAAGACTGTCGTTTTTTTATTGATTTCAAAATTAATATTAGCTAAGGGGTAACACTGTCGTCTCTTTTTTATTGCCAGATATCAAAAAAACATAAGGGGGCAACACTGTCGTTTTTTATTCCAGTATCAAAAAAACGTAAGGTGTGTAACACACTTGTCTTTTTATTGACCATATATAAAAAAAACATAAGGGGTAACACTGTCGTTGTTTTCTGAAACAAAACGTAAGGAGTAACAATGTCGTTCTTTTATTGCCCGAATATAAATAAAACAGTAAGGCGTAACACTGGTCGTTTTTATTGCTGATTATTGAAAAATAAGACATAAGACGGGTTAAACTGTCATTAGGTTGCTAGTCATGCCCGGTAATGCAAAACAGACATATAAGGGTAACACTGTCGACCCTTATTATAGAACCGATATCAAAAAAACATGAAGGGTAACCCTGTCGTTTTTTATCAAGCCGATAATAAAAAAAAACATAAGGGTGAACACTGTCCGTTTTTTATGGCCCGATATAAAAAAAACACCATAAAGGGTTAACACTGTCGTTCGTTTTTATTGCCGATATCAAAAAAAACATATAGGGTAACACTGTCGTTTTTTATTGACCGATCAAAAAAAACATAAGGTAACACTGTCGTTTTTTATAACCGATAGCAAAAAAAAGCATAAAGGGGTACACTTGTCGTTCTTTTATTGCCTGATATTAAAAAAAACATAAGGGGTAACACTGTCGTTTTTTTATCAAGCCCGATATTAAAAAAAAACATAAGGGGTAACACTGTCATTTTTTTATTGACCCGATATCAAAAAAAAAACATAAGGGTAAAACTGTCGTTTTTTTATTGCCCGATATAAAATAAAAACATAAGGGGTAAAACTGTTGGTTTTTATTGCCCGGTATCAAAAAAAACAAAAGGGGTAACACTGTCTTCTTTTATTGCCCGATATTAAAAAAAACATAAGGGGTAACACTGTAATTTTTTTATTAACCGATATCAAAAAAAACATAAGGGATAACACTGTCCTCTTTTATTGCCCGATATAAAAAAAACAACCAATGAAAAGGGTAAACCACTGTCGTTTTTTATCAACACAAAACGTAAGTTGTAACAACGTTCGTTTTTTTTTATTGCCCCGATATGGAAAAAAACACCTAAGGGGTAAACACTGTCGTTTTTTATTGCCTCGATATTAAAAAAAAACATAAGGGTAACACTGTCGTTCTTTATTAACAGATATAAAAAAACATAAGGGGTAAACTGTCATTTTTTAATGCCGATATTAAATAAAACATAAGGGGTAACACTGTCGTTTTTATTGACCGATATCAAAAAAAAACATTTAAGGGGTTAACACTGTCGTTTTTTCTCATATCAAAAAACATAAGGGTTAACACTGTCGTCTTTTTATTAAACCCATCGCAATAAAACATAAAGGCTTACACTGTCGGTTTTTATTTATTTAAAACGACTTCAGACTCAGAACAGATCAGTGGTCATTAAACAATCGGTCTGCTATTGGATCCTAACACCTCCTACCTACATGAGGGGTCACACTGACCGCTTAACCTTATCTACCCTGAACCTAACGTTTTATTTTATCAATCAAACATAAGCGGTAACTCGTCATTTTTTTATTGAACGATATCAAAAAAAACATAAGGGGCAACCACTGTCGTTTTTTTTATCTGCGCCCCGATATACAAATTAAAACATTAAGGGTAACACTGTCGTTTTTGATTGCCCGATAAAAAAAAACAAAAGGGTAACACTGTCGCTTTTAGCGCAAAAAAAAACATAAAGGTAACTCCTGTTCGTTTATTACCGAATCAGAAAAAACATAAGGTAACACTGTCATTTTTTATTGACCGTATATCAAAAAAACACATAAGAGGGTAACACTGTCGTTTTTTTTTACTCAAACCCCAACGTATGTTTGTTAACAGCTGTCCGTTTTTTATTGCCGATATGATAAAACCAACACATAAGGGCGTAACACTGTCCTCTTTTATATGCCCGATATTAAAAAAAACATATAGGGGTAACCTGTTAGTTTTTATTTAATCAAGCCCGAATATTAAAACGAAAAAAAAAACAGCTAAAAACACCAAATAATTTCAACAGCAAAAAACATACAGGGGTAAGCACTGTCGTTTTTATGGCCCGATATAAAAAAAACATAAGGGGAACACGGTCGTTTTTATTGCCCGAATATCAAAAAACATAAGGGGTAAAACTGTCCGTTTTTTATTGCCTGGTTATCAAAAAACATAAGGGGTAACACTGTCCTCATTTTATTGCCCGATATTAAAAAAACATAAGGGGTAACACTGTTCGTTTTTTTATAACGATATCAAAAAAACCATAAGGGGTAACACTGTCCTCTTTTATTGCCGAATATTAAAAAAAACATCAAGGGGTCCACTGTCGTTTTTTTATCAAACAACGTGGAAGTTGTAAAACTGTCGTTTTTATGCCCCGATATGAAAAACATAAGGGGTAACACTGTCGTTTTTTATTGCCTGAATATTAAAAAAAAAACATAAGGGGTAACACTGTCGTTTTTTATCAAAAAAAACATAAAGGGGTAAGACTGTCATTTTTCTTATGCCGAATATCCAAAATAAACATAAGGGGTGAACACTGTCGTTTTTTTTAATGAACGCGATATCAAAAAAAAACATAAGTGGGTAACACTGTCCTCTTTTCATTGCCCGATATTAAAAAACAA